>JAWQFJ010001304.1:146823-181205 GCA_034096865.1 Theodoxus fluviatilis
CGAAGAAAACTCATTAAGGCAATCGAAAAAAGTGGTCGCTTGCGTCAAAGTTCGTCGATTGTCACGATAGCCTCCTAGACCTCAGAACCGAAACATGATCTCGAGATTCTCCCCTCGATGGCCTAGTCGAGGGCGTAGCGAGACGCTCCTGTAGCCTAGAAAAAGCGCCACATCATCAACTGGCATTGGGCGGAAAGAACAATGGCTGTCGGTCTCTGGAGGGCTAAGAACTCAGTGAACGGAATTTGGCTCCAGATACATGTCGGCCCCGAACGAACCTAAATGAGCGATACAGATTAGGCTATATCACAGCCTGTTTTTCAAAGAACTTCATTGAGCACCACCGTTGGCAGCGCGGCGCCACGAAGCTTGGGGGTGGGGAGGGGGGCGGGGGGTGTCTTTCCAGAATACTACCGCATCTACACCAGCAAAATGAAAAAAAAGCACGGTCTTCAGTAACAAAATCTTGCCTGGCCTGAAACATGGGCAATGATCGTCATCGACCGAATGCCCACCAGATTGGCATCCATTTTTCAGCCTTACCCCCCCCCCAAACTCACCCCACTATCGTTCTGTCGTCGGTCACGTTTCAGCGCTTCTGCGCCTTCACCAGACCTTTACACCCAACCCCACACTACCACCCCACCCGCTTCGCGCATAGCGGCTTTAGCGAACTTTGCGCACTCCAATAGCCTTCCCCACCCCCACCACCCCCGCCTTCCTAAAAAAAAGTTGCGAAACCCCCCACCCCCCCCCAAAAAAAAAAAAAAAAAAATAATAATAAAATTAACTCGTATCAGCCCCTGCATGGTGTCATACCAATGGCACAGGAACTCTTTTTAAACTTTTTTTGCAAAAAAAACAACCGCTTGAGGTTAAACTGCTAGACACTTTTGCTCCAAAATGGTAGGCTTCGCTCATTTCAATCAATTGAAGGGCGACATAAGTTATTGAGTGATACGATATACGGTGGGACGTGTTTGCAAGCCGATCAAAAAAACCATTTCAGACAGTGTATGATCCAGAAAATAAGCTTATACACCTACTCCTCAAGATATATCAAATGAACACTCCGAACACAAATACTTCCGTGCTACGAACACTTTTCCATTCTCAGACCATAGAGAAGCACATTACAGGCCACTGTTATATACAAACACCAGCAACAACTGCACTGTCTCCACCATTTTGGCGCTTTTTCTTTCTTTGGTTTTTTTTTTTTCTTTTTTTTTTTGTGTGTGGCTTCACGGGCGTCTCTGCTAAGAGGGGAACCCACGCATGAGGGAGCTCCGGACCTTCTTCTGCCTCCAGCCTTCACGGCGAGTGCGCCCTTATGAGCGAGGAACGTAGGCAACGACTAGCCCTCGCGATTCTCTCGAGATTTGGGCCAAACAAACGCGCCCCTAGACGCGGACGGACGGGCGGGCGGGCGGACGGAAAGGACGGACGGACGGACGGACGAACGAAACGAAGCATTACCACGTGAACGAAAATTTGTCATTGAATGAGGCACCGGCCCATTTTCAAGAGTACAGTTCGCGGTGGCTAACTTCTTCGGTCACCAATAGTAAGCCTGCCTCGCTCATAAGATTCAATAGCACCTTGTCTCTCTGAATGACTTTCGATGAATACTATATGCCTAGATTAGATCTCTACAATGTCTTTTTTTTTTTTTTTTTTTTTTTTTTTTTTGGTCATTTGCCTAGTATCGGAAAAAAAGCGTATTCTAAAGGATATTTCTGTTTACACTCTCAGACAGGTTCAATATATTATTAGTCCTCCTCTTAGATCATATGAGTCTGCGACAATATATTTCGAAATATGGGTTTTTCATTTTTCCTTTCTCTACTAGCCATAATGGACCATAAAATTACTCGTTAGTACCTCTCGAGTATCTGCCTATTATCGAATATTACCACTCCGATATTTTTTTTTTTCACCCCAGCCTGGAGTCTGATGCCTATGCATCACGAAATACTCTTCTTGTCGATGAAAATATAAATAGCACGCTCCGACGCCGTACCAATGCAATGATTTTTAAAGATATTGATTGTAAAATGAATGTACCGATTCAAATATTAGTATTCGTAACTCCCCATCATGATGAAATATACTGCATGAGTTTCTCTCTGATGTCTTTTCGATAAAGAAAAAAAACCCTGTCTCGTTCGTAACCAAAAAACACACGTTGAATCCAACCAGCATACTCTTCGCAATCCACACCTTCCACAAGCTAATATTCCTTTACTTTGGAAAACTCCAAAGGATTTTTCCATTGTTAGATATTTTTATACATCATTTGGCTAGACCCTCTGCAGATGGTAATCGGTATTGCTGCCCATTTTAATATCTTTGTTTGCAGCGAGAAATTAATACTGCACGTAGTTTCGGCCATTAAACGGAAAGAGGAAACACGACCAGTTATCCCCCTAAACCTATCATTAGGTTGTGCGTAAAGAAACATTTAAGAGACTCTTTAGAGCAAGGGCAACATGGACACCTCATCTATAATTGCCGACAGACCATCAACTCCCAAATGTCAGACCATACAACAGGAGAAGAGAGAAGAGAGAGAGACTGAGGAGAGAGACGGAGAGAGAGAAGAGAGAGGCGGAGGGGAAAAGAGAGAGAGAGAGAGACGAGAGAGGAGAGAGAAGACGGGGAGAAAAGAGAGAGCGAGAGTGAGAGAGAGAGATGATGAGAAGAGAGAGACAAGAGAGAGAGAGGAGAGGAGAGAGAGTGAGCGAGAGAGAGAGGATCACTTCGCTCCTGCTGCGTGAGAGCCGAGAGATGCGAGAGAGAGAGAGAGAGAAGAGAGCAAACGAGGACAAGAGCGAGAGAGAGCAGTTGACAACAGTCACACTCACCTGGCAGGAGATTACTTCTGTGAACCCAGTTGTAGTGATCTGAGAGTTCGCACATGACCAGGAGTAATAACTAGATTTGACCCTTGACTACAGCATTGCGCCAAAACATAGTTCGTTCTTAGATACTATTCTTTTCTCCTCCACTTTTTACAGAAATTAATTAGATGTCGAAAGAACGTGATTTCCATTTCAAACGCAGACATTTATATTCTATCGAACAATAAACGCCCTTGTTGATTGCTTAACAAAAGTTAGTATGAGTTGTTATGCGAAATAGTCTTTTAGTACCTGCATCAACCTAGGAATATGTCAGGGCAAAGCAGATAGGCTATTCCAAAGCCTCCTATTCTCGTCGTGACCTATTTGCATACTTCACGGACGAGAATCCTTTACACCATGTGATTATGAGCAGCCTGCTGCCTAGAAACTCTTTCGCCCGCCTGGCGAGAGTCGCTAGATGGAGTGCGAACGGGCGGATTTCATTCCCAATATGCAGGGCCGCGAACAACATGAGTTATTGTGGAGGGGGCTGGGTTGCGCGTTGGGTTGGGGACAGAGACAATATCAGCGAAAAGAGTGCCGCAAGCCAGAGCGCGCGCCTGCGAAGCAGGCGCCGCCAAAACTAGGGGGAAGTCCTTTTGCGTGGGCAGCAACACCCGGAAATTTTTTGAAAAAAACGGTTAATAATATGGGCCATATCGGGTGCATTCTGGGCCTCGTGTTTCTTGAGGGGTTTGGTTAAAGAGCAGAATTGGTTGTTGGCTTTGAGAACACACAAAAAATACTATTTAAAAAAAAATCAAACCAATCGTCATCCCTCGGTACATGTCTTTATTTGTTTTTTGTCATAGGGGTATGCGGGGGTCCCTATTGTTCCAGAGAACCCCTGGAACCCCCCACCCCCCCCCCCCCCCCCCCCCTGGGCGCCGGCCCTCTGCCCTATGCTGATGAGCTGCCTGAGCTTGCTAGGGCTTATTTTTTAAGAAAGATCTGCGTTCATGAAAATAGAGGGAAAGGCTGCACTCGTGAGTTCAGGTCATAACACTGATAGGCCTGATTCAGTAGCACAACTCGAACATTACTGGTGCATCCTTTACACTGACTGAATTTTTATAAACCAGTCACTTCTCAAATACCAACTCAGGCAACTCACCGCAGTGGTGACGAAAACTCACCAGCAGAATGAGTGATGAATCTGTGCCGTTCACACACACCACAACATGCCTACGAAGACGAGAGGCGATGGAGAAGTGGATGAGAGATGGACGAGAGAGATGTTTGAGGAGAGAGAGACGGACGATGAGAGGAGACGGAGAGGAGGAGGTGAGAGAATGCGCGGAGAGATGAGAGGAGCGGGGACACCGAGCCGAGAGGAAGGAGGAGAGAGAGTAAGAGGGGATGCGAGAGGAATGAGGAGAGGGCGAGACGGGAGAGACGAGAGGAGAGGAGCGAGAGAGACGAGGAGATGCAGATGAGAGGAGCGCGAGAGAAGGAGAGAGAGAGAGATGGAGAGAACTGACGGAGGAGGAGGAGAGAGGAGGAGAGAGATTGCAGAGAGACGGACCGTTGAGAGGGAGAGAGAGAGAGAGGAGCCCCGAGGGGGAGAGAGCGGAGAGAGCGAGATGACGAGACGAGCGACGAGAGAGCGCGATGCGAAGACCGGAGAGATGACGAGGGAGAGCAGCTGAGAGACGAGAGATGAGATCTTGGGACCTGAGATTTGGAGAGAAGAGGGACTGGAAGGAGGATGCGACGAGAGAGAGTGCGAAGTGAGTGAGAGAGAGACCGACTGAGATGGAGAGACGAGAACTGGAGCTCCGAGAGGAGGAGAGACGCAGACGAGAGCCGATAGAGGAGAGCGAGAGGGAGGAGGGAAGACGGAGATGCAGAGAAGAGAGATGAGAGAGAGATGAGAATGGAGGTGAGATGTGTGTGGTGTGAACGAGAGAGCTAAGGTGTGTCTGTGTGTGTTGTGTGTGTGTGTGTGTGTGTGTGTGTGTATGTGGGTGTGTGTTCTGAGAGAGAGAGAGAAAGATGAGAAGATGAGAGATGAGAGAGCGCGCGAGGAGATTCGGATAGTGTCATGTGTGTGGAGATGTGAGAGAGAGCAGGTTTGAAGATGAGAAGAGAGAGACGAAGAGATTTTTTTCTCTTTTTTCTTTCGTGGAGAGAGGTGAGGTAAAGTGTGTGTGTGTGTGTGCTCGCTGTGTGAGACGAGAGAAGAGAGAGAGAGAGATGAGACGAGAGAGAGAGAGAGAGAGGTGCAGGGTTGTGCTGCGCTGGTGTGTTTGTAGTGTGGGTGGTGTTGTGAGTGTGGTATGTGGTGTGTGTGATGTGTTGTGTGACGAGAAGAGAGAGAGAAAGAGAGATCGGACGATGTACGATAAGACGAGACCGAGAGATTGAGAGGAGAGAGAGACGAGAGAGAGAAGTGCTTGCCTCGAAGACGAACCTGATCCTCCGAAGTATGCATAATTTGCCACAAAATTTGCACATTCCCAAGGCATGTTCGTACAAAGCGCCACCCACTGGCGGATTAATGATGGGTCCTGCCGCGGAGATCTAAGCCCCCCCCCCCCCCCTCCATCTGAGTTTCTCAAGGAAACATTCTAGCAAACTGCCGCATTCAGCGACATAGCGTAGTTGCTCTTCAGTGCAATGAAACGGCCGAGTGAAGACTCACCGCTGCGTGGTGAAAACTGCCCGATGGCCAGACGGCCGTGCGTCTGGAAGCGCGCTCGGATGCCAAGATGACGTCACCTATGTTCCTGTTGTGCCGGAATTTCGAGTTTGTCTCAGGTTGATGGTTTTCAACAAATACTTCAAATTACAAACTTGGAAACTGCCTTTTTCATGCCAACATGAACTCAAGTGGATGGATTTGTGTATAACTTTAGCCAACCTCGATGATTTTGACTGCGTGCTCTCCTAGATCTTAAAATAGTCTACAGAACTTACAGGATGTAATACTTCATTCAGTCATCCTATGCGGCGCTGGTACTTAAAACGATGAAGGGAAAATATCCTGGACTGCATTAGTTTGTGCGTGCTATGTATTGTGTGTATGCATGTATGTATGCCATGATGCTGTCGCAAGGCCTTCCCCGCTTATCCCCGGACCAGTCTCGTTATATCTGAACGGAGCAAAGTGTCAAGGGCGCAATCACTAGATCCAACTGTGTGACACCTCTCAAACCACAGTCATTCCTATCAATGAAAAAAACTAGGACCAGAAAGACGGTGAGGAAATAGCGTATAAAATTCGTCCAAAAGTCCGTTTTTAAGTTTACCATGACAGGGTGAAGAGCGAATGAATCAACGTTATCAAGCACGAAACCTCAATTTCATCAATCATAAAAGAACGAATGGCCCGCCCAGCCCCGATCAAAAACTTCATCGACAGTCCTCCTTCATTGTTGTCTGACTGCTGCTTTGCAACTGGCTGCGTGCAATCGTGGCCTCAACAATGCCTCAGACGTAACCAAGGGCCCCTTCGCTTCACTCGAGTGAATCTTCGTTGCAGTGGTTATTGATGCACCGGATGAGGAAGAAAAGGGGGGCTAGGGGAAAGGGGAAACAATTGTATTTCGATCAAGAAGCCACAACCATAGCCACACCAATTTGTATTTTTCAAAGAGGCTTCTGCCTTTCTCAGTACTACGACATTGCGCTCTGTACGGACGGCCTTCGGGCGCGCAAGCGCTGTCTTCATCAGGCGATGAGACTCAGGGCTGTCGATTGATGGTATCTCCTCTGGCAACGTGGAGGTAGGAAGCGAAAGTATGACGTAACTTATGGTGCACAAAGAAGTGACACGTAATCCTTGAGGCGGCCGTACGGCCTTCGCACACGAATGGCACTCCACTCGGGCAACTCGATTGCTCGAACATGAAATTGCTTTTTTCTTTTTTTTTTTTTTTTTAATTCGCTGATGGAACAATGCCGGCTGAAAGCAACTGGAATTCCCTCCCTCCCAAGCAACTTTCCAGCGCCAACCAGCAACTGAGGTGACTCGGTTTTTTAAACCTGTTTTTTTTTTTTATAGCTTTTGGGCCCAGGCCAGGAGCGTGTCTCTACTCTCTCCCCCCTTTTTTGTGAAATCTACTAATACCAGGAGACTTTACAGACATGTTCTCGCGTCTCGACCGACGCACTTGCACAATAACAATGGCCGAACATGCTGACAGTTCGCCACAGAAAACGACATGTATTTTGGCCGGCATGCAGAAACCCACCAAAGACACCATTTTCAGATCCGTCAAACTCTACGTGCCTCGAAAATGTAAGCACTTAGGAAAGCATTAGTTTATAAAGCCCAACTGTAATGTTGTATGCATCAATTAGGTCGTGCAAAGCTCAAGTAAGGTAAAAATGGAAATGGATTGGTCGACGACACATCTACCACCGAAAGCGTCACATGTGTACAAAGCCTAGGGTTGTCCTGATATCACGAATACGATACATTTAAATGTGCATCTGTGTTATGAATGAAAATACCTCTCCCCCCCCCTCCCCCCCCCTCTTTCCTTCTCCTCTATTTCCTTCTAATTACTGTTCAGATTAAATTGCATTAATCATTTGAGGAGCCAACCAGCTGCCAACAATTCCTGAAAAGTTCAGGCTCATTCAAAAGGATAAGATTCTTGTTGCCTATGAGCATCCTCGATCCCTCTTGAGGAGCTCTGTAGCAGACACGATGTAGGCACCATGCCTTGGTGTCGGCAGTTTTGCTCACCATTCACGAGACCAACACTGATCATTTTCTCTTTTGAGACTTTGCTCGGCAATTATAAGCCATTAAAGCAGCCAGCCTGAACATCATAATTAGAATGATGAAGTATGTCGCTCACCGTACTCTAAGTTTCAGTCATGCTTAGGGCAAAGCCTTCGGTGAGAGACGATGCCAGAGCCGTCTGAAGGTGCAAGCGCCGCGCGAATTAATACGCTTCCATAAAATACAAGTGGCAAGAGGTGAAAGTCACAGTGGAAGCTGATGTGCGGAGCTTAGTCTCCAGAATTGCCGCCACATGGGCAAGAACCGGCCGCAAGCCAACGTGGCAAGCAAGACTTTGGTTCCTCGCTGTGCGAAGACCTTTAGGATCCTTGATGCTGTCTTCGGGGGTGGTCAGCGATCGTGCTTGGTTTAGGCATATTAATTTTATACTTTTGCTAAGGACGCGAGGAACTCGGTCACTTTTCAGCAATTGCAGGACCATTCATAAAAGACAAGGCCCCTCCCTCGTCGAAGTCTCCAGTAGCCTGTCCTTCCTTCAACCAATGGCAAAACACTTTTACCCGCAAACACGGGCATAGAACATTCATGAATTCTGACGGCTGGCGGAAGACCAGCCATGATATTTTGCTATCATTACGAGCCGGCAGAGACATAATAAGTACACAACTTAAGCCAAAGGGGGTCAAGGGCATGTATGTATGTATGTATGTATGTATGTATGTATGCTATGTATGTATGTATGTATGTATGTATGTATGTATGTATGTATGTATGTATGTATGTATGTATGTATGTATGTATGTATGTATGTATGTATGTATGTATGTATGTATGTACTGTATATATGTATGCATGCTACATGCCATGCATGCCATGCATGCCGTGCAGTGCGTGCGTGCTGCTCGTGACCTAACGTGCCCTATTCTTAAACGCCAGGCTGCATACGCGTGCTTGCGTGCCTCAGGGGGGACGGACAGCATCTAACGACGATTGATTCTAGTAGTAAACAGGTCTGGTCCATGTTCTCTTGCTGTCACTCTTTTCCCTCAGGCCAAACAAATTCAAAGCCACCGCCCTTAAAGGCATAACCCTGACCAGCCGTAGGATTGCTCCATTAGTGAAAGCCTTGACCACTTCCGAAGTCTACTTTCTGCTCATTCACGTCTACCTGAGATCATAACACACGGTCAACGTTGTGCCTACTTTGCTTAGCAATATATCCGCACAGCGCCACCCCCGAATGTACATATACGGTACGTCCTGTGGGACGGGGGCGCAGCATGTCTCAGAAAGAATAGCATTCCATCTGCTTCGGTCAAGAAGCGACTGTTGGAAATTCATGCCACTTAAAATTTCCCTCGCCCACTCCCCCACACTCCCACCTCACCACCTCCCACCCCCCCCACTCGGTTTAGTGTCGCCCACCCCACAGCCACGCCATTGCTATCCCGACTCAAAACGCCCGGGTTTACGGAAGGAATGCCGCGCCCAAACTCGAGCATTGTGAACACAGAGATAGTAGTATTCACTATAGTCTCAGCCACGCTGAATGCAACTCGACCTGAGCTTGCTGGCTAATAATGTCAAGATGTCTTTTCCATGCGCTGTCCTCGTCAAAACACACATCCCCACAAACGCACTCTCCCACCCTTCTCCCTCTCAAGCCCTTTCCCTCCACCACCCCCTCCCACCCCCACCCCCAACTCCCACCCTTTTCACTTCCCGCCGTCATGCTCCCCGTACCCCCACTACCTACTTCACTACATACATACCTTTCCCCAGCATGCGGTCTTGCAGAACTTACGCTAACTCAAGGTAATCGATAGGTCCCTGCTGATAGTGATAGGTGGTCTGCCAGGCTGACTTTGCATATATCTGCCACTATTTCAGTGACAAAATACTACTGGTTTTCTGCAGTCATACCGAAACTAACAACATACTGATAATACAGTGTGTGTTTAATATATTGAAGTGTGTTTGTGTTTCTGTCAATAATTGCCGGAGAGAAAATATTTCCTTTTATCCTCCCAGGTACTGACGCCACTTGCTCTAGGCTGTCGAGAGCCGTGCAACACGAAACGTTGTTCGATACCTCCTCACTCGAGATTTTTTTCACTTGATGTAACCTTAAGTGATGGAAGCTGCTGTTTTTCAGCTTCCTTTACACGCCGAATATGCATGTCTTCGACCTTTGGAGCCTTTAGAACATACCTTTTTGGGGGAAAAAAAGCTTAAAGTCATTTTGGACGAAACCTGCATTCATTTCTAACCAGCACACATCTTTCTTTTCAAAGAGCATTATTGAAGGCAGGGGGCGCGTTGCCTTACGCCAGTTTCTTTCAAGATCTTGCGAGGCATGGGCCGGTGTCAGCGTGTGTAACATTTTGAATAGACTTTACATCTCCTTTCGTAATGTTGACACACACTGACACCGGACTATTCCTCGCAAGATCTTGAAAGAATACTAGCGCCTAAGCAACGCGCCCCTGGCTTCAAAAATGCCTCTTGTGAAAACAAAGATGTGTGCTGGTTAGAAAATGATGCAGGTTTCTCCAAAAATTGACATCTTTGGAATTCATAACTTCGAAACTATTTGACATACATTGGCTTTGATACTAAAATGACTTAAATTAAATGTGTTATATGAAAGGAATTGAGGGTTTTGTCCTATATTTAAAGCAAAATATTACTTTTGAGATACCTTATCAAAGAGCTGATATTTCTTATGGACAACAATGACGAGGTGTTTGCACAAGATTATATCACTAGATCACGAGGGCTATTCACACGCCAGTGACTTCCTCTTTGCGGGAGAACATTAAGTCCCCACGATAGTGCAAAGAGTCACATCCAAGTGACGACGGCGATTTCACGTTCATACGTGCAGCTGAGTCCAATGACTGCCTCCTAGTCTAATTCAGTCCTTAAGTGTCCTGCAATTCGTTATTTTTTCTGTCTAAAAATAAGCCGGTGTGTTCGTTGTCTAGGTCCATTCTGGTATGGCAAGAGAGACATATACTTCTTCCAGTATCTCTGGTATACCAGAATGGTCTAGGTCAAAACAATGCATGCTAGCCTACCTGTGTGTGTTGATCTTAAACTAAAGGTGTGTGCTCGATGTGCGCGTCATGTGTGTGTGCGTGGTGTGCGTGGTGTGTGTGTGTGTGTGTGGTGTGTGTGTGTGTGTGTGTGTGTGTGCGTGTATGTGTGCGTGCATGTACTCGAATATGTTGGTGTGCTCGAACTCTTGTAGACATCTGTTTTGTTGTCCCATCCGTCCCGTCCGTCCGTCCGTTTCTTGTCTCTGTCTCTCTCTCTCTCTCTGTCTCTCTGTCTCTCTCTCTCTCTCTGTCTCTCTCTGTCTCTCTCTCTCTCTCCTCTCTCTCTCTCTCTCTCTCACACACACACACACACACACACACACACAATCTTACCTCCCCCTTCCCCCGTCCACCCCTTACCCCCCAACCCACATTTACACACTGATCAATACACAACAGCTGTTACCAAGTTCATGTCGTGTCGTTTCTGTTTGTCTGGTGTCGTAGTCTCTGTCCTATACGGTATGACATGGACCAAATATGCAGGCAACAACATCAAAACCGCATAATGCTCGTTTGGTGACGGGAACCTGTCCCGACCTAGACCCTATTTTTGTCATTTGAACCGACCTGTACGGGCAACGACAACAACTGTTTGATGGTGGAGCCATGGTCTGCATAAATCAGACTAAATTACAGGAGCGCACAGTGTGTATCAGCATCCCCCGGCTGTGGGCTGTAGTTATATGCACGGCGTTCTGGCTTACATACTACGCCATGCATTACCCAACGAAACTAGAGTGCACGCGGAGAGGTGTTCGTAACCTCGCGCAAGGCAGCCACAGTAAAGCTAGCCTTACGACACAATGCAGTGGCATAATGTAAAGCAGTGTGTTTTCGGCTGGGCGGCATAGGTACCCGACACTAGCAAGACGGGTTTTAGCGCTGCTTGTGGTTCATTTTCATCGTAGGTAGCCTGGCGATGCGGCCTGTAAATTAATTGAAGATGTTGTTTTGCTAACTCGGTGAGATTCTTTTCTCATGAGCCTGTATAATTGCCATAATAGTACAGGCATATTGTGCTAGGGCCAGAACCTGACGCTACAAAGTTTAGTTTCATTTTAGCACCATGTCTGGAGACGATCCTCTGGGGGCTTCGTAGTGTGGAACGCCATACTTGTGGCTACTGCGCTGCAGATAAAATCTCTTCATTGGTTGTAATTACAAACGCGATAACAGATGAGCGCTTCCAAGCATTTAATTCATTATTTCCCGCGAGTGAAAGCCCTGAAGTATTGCAAGGCGGAAATTTCATCTGAATCAGTTGTGGAAGGGCGTTGAAGTGAGGATTTTTTATTTAGCCCTAAATAAGCGAACTTAACTAAGGACATAGAGGCTTACTGTTAAATACTAACTAATCCTAACCTCAAAGCATAACCTTCTTCATTATACATTTCAGATAGGACGGGGCATATACATTTTGCCCCGAACTGGTGCTGGACTGGACTGGAGCTGGTACTTGGGACGGGACTGGATCTTTATTCAGAAGACCATACAGACGTGTTGAATTACACGTGTATCTGTTGGGCGAGGGGGCGGAGTGGGTCCGTAGGCCGGACTCAGATTGTACTTGGACTGACATACTGAGGAAAAGAACTGGCGATTTGTGCGGCTTTCGCGGGCGTGGTCAGAGCATGTCTCGCTCGGGAGGGTCTGATTTATTTTCCGCCAAAAGCGCGCGTGAGATAGGGACCATTGATGCCTTCCGGGAGGCTTTTTCGGCATCTTCGGGACGTGACGTCAGCAGTCGCGTAGAGTTCTTTGGATATAGAGCTGGTCGTCCATTTTTCTTGGGTTCAGTGATAGGGCGGCACGGCATCTGCTTTTCTCCATAAGAAATGAGGCTATGCGAATATCCATGTCTCTTACACAATTGTCACTATGACTCAAGTGTCAAAACTCCTGGAGGGCAATGCGATGCAAAGTGAAGTAGCAACGTTTTTCGGACACTCAGGGCTGGTTTTTGCTCATTCTGTTCTGTAAACATTTACGGCTTAAGGCAGTCCGCATGGGGAGATAACATCCCTCTCGATACTGAATTTACGTAGTATTGACGCCTGAATCTGTCTGGTCGGTCGTATTAAAAAAAATTTTATGTAGGCGATTTCAGCGAAACTATTGCATTTGACAAACGAATAGTGTATTGATAATTGATACTGTTTTCTTAGGCGACAGTTTCATTTGACCTGGGTCCTCAGTGGTTCCTAAAGCGTAATCAGTTCTCCATTCGAATCGTCAGCAAGAAAAATGGCGACCAAGAGGCGTTAGTGCCAAAGTAGACCTGATCGCGTACTAGCTTTGACTGTCACGTCTCGAATGTATTTGCCTGAAAGCTCCTGGCCCTGTAGGAGTCATGGTCCCTATATACCAGCGCGTTTGGGGAGGAAAAAGAAATACGGGATACAGCTTACGCTACACTATCACAGATCTATGTTCGCGAGTGGAGGCGTTCACGCGGTCCTCCGGTTATAGGGGCTCTGCTTTAGTAGGTTTGGAGGAGTTGAGTTGGCAGTTGGTCAACAAGTTCGAGAGAGTGGGAGGTTTGGGGAGTGTGAGTTGCGAGGGTCAAAAGTTCGAGAGAGTGGGAGGTTTGGGGAGTGGGAGTTGCAGGGTCAAAGTTCGAGAGAGTGGGAGGTTTGGGGAGTGGAGTTGCAGGGTCAAAGTTCGCAGAGAGTGGGAGGTTTGGGGAGTGGATGTGTTGCAGGGACAAAGTTCGAGAGAGTGGGAGGTTTGGGGAGTGGAGTTGCAGGGTCAAAGTTCCAGAGAGTGGGAGGTTTGGGGAGTGGAGTTGCAGGGTCAAAAAGTTCGAGAGAGTGGAGTTGGGGAGTGGAGTTGCAGGGTCAAAAGTTCGAGAGAGTGGGAGGTTTGGGGAGTGAGTTGCAGGGTCAAAAGTTCGAGAGAGTGGGAGGTTTGGGGAGTGGAGTTGCAGGGTCAAAAGTTCGAGAGAGTGGGAGGGTTTGGGGAGTGGAGTTGCAGGGTCAAAAGTTCGAGAGAGTGGGAGGTTTGGGGAGTGGAGTTGCAGGGTCAAAAGTTCGAGAGAGTGGGAGGTTTGGGGAGTGGAGTTGCAGGGTCAAAAGTTCGAGAGAGTGGGAGGTTTGGGGAGTGGAGTTGCAGGGTCAAAAGTTCGAGAGAGTGGGAGGTTTGGGGAGTGGAGTTGCAGGGTCAAAAGTTCGAGAGAGTGGGAGGTTTGGGGAGTGGAGTTGCAGGGTCAAAAGTTCGAGAGAGTGGGAGGTTTGGGGAGTGGAGTTGCAGGGTCAAAAGTTCGAGAGAGTGGGAGGTTTGGGGAGTGGAGTTGCAGGGTCAAAAGTTCGAGAGAGTGGGAGGTTTGGGGAGTGGAGTTGCAGGGTCAAAGTTCGAGAGAGTGGGAGGTTTGGGGAGTGGAGTTGCAGGGTCAAAAGTTCGAGAGAGTGGGAGGTTTGGGGAGTGGAGTTGCAGGGTCAAAAGTTCGAGAGAGTGGGAGGTTTGGGGAGTGGAGTTGCAGGGTCAAAAGTTCGAGAGAGTGGGAGGTTTGGGGAGTGGAGTTGCAGGGTCAAAAGTTCGAGAGAGTGGGAGGTTTGGGGAGTGGAGTTGCAGGGTCAAAAGTTCGAGAGAGTGGGAGGTTTGGGGAGTGGAGTTGCAGGGTCAAAAGTTCGAGAGAGTGGGAGGTTTGGGGAGTGGAGTTGCAGGGTCAAAAGTTCGAGAGAGTGGGAGGTTTGGGGAGTGGAGTTGCAGGGTCAAAAGTTCGAGAGAGTGGGAGGTTTGGGGAGTGGAGTTGCAGGGTCAAAAGTTCGAGAGAGTGGGAGGTTTGGGGAGTGGAGTTGCAGGGTCAAAAGTTCGAGAGAGTGGGAGGTTTGGGGAGTGGAGTTGCAGGGTCAAAAGTTCGAGAGAGTGGGAGGTTTGGGGAGTGGAGTTGCAGGGTCAAAAGTTCGAGAGAGTGGGAGGTTTGGGGAGTGGAGTTGCAGGGTCAAAAGTTCGAGAGAGTGGGAGGTTTGGGGAGTGGAGTTGCAGGGTCAAAAGTTCGAGAGAGTGGGAGGTTTGGGGAGTGGAGTTGCAGGGTCAAAAGTTCGAGAGAGTGGGAGGTTTGGGGAGTGGAGTTGCAGGGTCAAAAGTTCGAGAGAGTGGGAGGTTTGGGGAGTGGAGTTGCAGGGTCAAAAGTTCGAGAGAGTGGGAGGTTTGGGGAGTGGAGTTGCAGGGTCAAAAGTTCGAGAGAGTGGGAGGTTTGGGGAGTGGAGTTGCAGGGTCAAAAGTTCGAGAGAGTGGGAGGTTTGGGGAGTGGAGTTGCAGGGTCAAAAGTTCGAGAGAGTGGGAGGTTTGGGGAGTGGAGTTGCAGGGTCAAAAGTTCGAGAGAGTGGGAGGTTTGGGGAGTGGAGTTGCAGGGTCAAAAGTTCGAGAGAGTGGGAGGTTTGGGGAGTGGAGTTGCATGGTCAAAAGTTCGAGAGAGTGGGAGGTTTGGGGAGTGGAGTTGCAGGGTCAAAAGTTCGAGAGAGTGGGAGATTTGGGGAGTGGAGTTGCAGGGTCAAAAGTTCGAGAGAGTGGGAGGTTTGGGGAGTGGAGTTGCAGGGTCAAAAGTTCGAGAGAGTGGGAGGTTTGGGGAGTGGAGTTGCAGGGTCAAAAGTTCGAGAGAGTGGGAGGTTTGGGGAGTGGAGTTGCAGGGTCAAAAGTTCGAGAGAGTGGGAGGTTTGAGGAGTGGAGTTGCAGGGTCAAAAGTTCGAGAGAGTGGGAGGTTTGGGGAGTGGAGTTGCAGGGTCAAAAGTTCCAGAGAGTGGGAGGTTTGAGGAGTGGAGTTGCAGGGTCAAAAGTTCCAGAGAGTGGGAGGTTTGAGGAGTGGAGTTGCAGGGTCAAAAGTTCGAGAGAGTGGAACTGTGGAACCATACCTGTTGACTGAGAGCTAACAGTCTTCAAGTGTTAGAAGCTATTGATTTGATCCTCGATGAACGAACATGGAACATGTGACCTGCCATCATGCGCAAAACTAATTAGAGTTGCAGTCATCGTATGATACAGGTACGTTTGTATATATATTGTTATGGGTAATTCGCAGACTCCAGCAAATAATATGTGTGCGTCCTGCTTTAAATATGTGAGAACTTCCTGTCATTGCTACCACCAAAGGCGAGAAAAGCCAGACTTTAACACACATCCTTGAACACCCCTGTGAGTTGGGGGTGAGAATAGACCCATCGCGTCTCCCTATGCCATTCGTAAGATATAAGTAAATAGGGAGCTCGCGACTTGCCCTGCACTTGACCTTATGGTTTTTTTACGATCAAGAGCATTCATTATAAAGCCTACAAAGGCTGATGGGTCGAAAAACTCTATATGTCCATCTATCCATACACTCATCATCCTTTTAACACTGGAAGCAACGTAAGCCACCACGACACTCTGTAGTTGGCAGTCACAGCTATATGGGCATTGGTCAAACTTATTGGAAGAGGCGGAGCATTGGACGATTCTAGTGGAGACGAACTTTATGTTACTAGTCTTCTTTACTGTTTGAAGGGTTGCACACACACACACACACACACACACACACACACACACACACACACACTGCCTGTGTTCTTGTAGCCTCCAATGGATAAATTCTCTCTTCATACACGGCCATTTGTTCCAAACTCTCTAACAAAAGTATGCTCTTAAAACAGAAAGCTGAACATTATTTTGAAGGTACTTCTGTATATCTTTGTCAACCTGACCCAATCGAGGTGGGAATCTATGAAGGTGGTAGATGGTAGCACATCTTTGGTACATTGTGAGAGAGTTCTTACATTTTTCATTGCGACTATGGGGAATCTGAAGTACGTTTCAAACATGATGTCGTAATATTGGCAGTACGAATAGGCTGCCCTGAAGAATAGAAACTAATCACAAACGCTCAGAATATGAGGTCAAATTGAATTCTATGAAGCAAGGTGTCTCAAACTGAGAACCCATTTTGTCGGTAAAGTCTCGCAGCATGATGAAAGGAAAGTGGGCTGCCTTGCTATGGATGCAGTCGTTGCTGCGTGTAGAATAATCTCTTCCCATCGCAATCTCATCGGGTGGAATACACACACACACCATGTGGCTCTCGGGAAATGTTGCAGGTAAAGACAGTAAGAAAGACACTTGCATCTACAGTGTGACTTTTCACCCTCTGATATACGTTAAAAGCGCCTACTTTTACCCATTGGTCATAGGGTCATTCTAAACTCTTTTACAACAGCATTTCATCTCGATCAGGAGCACGCAGCCAGGCTTCGGACGACCGCTACAATGTTGTAAACCATTGCTGTGTTGGGTCCGGCTCTGGTTTGCTGTGCTTGGTGGTTCTAACCAAAGAATGAATGAATGCATAAACAAATGAATGAATATATGAATACAAAATGAATGAATAGATGAGGTTGTACGGCTTATCACTGTAATATCATTCTTTGTATGCTATTCAAGGCCACTGACCACAAAAATCACTGGAGCTGGTTAAAGCAAGAGCATGTCAAACAGCGATTTCCCTGGTTATTCTCCTTTTACGAATCGCGTGGGGAGACGTGGTGCCTAATCTTAACCCAGTGCACAGGGAACGCCTCTAATCAACCACAGAATAGTCGTGAAGTGACAGGTGTTGCTCTCTGCCAGAACAATGACCTTACAAAGATACTCTGGGGTTCTGACCTCCATATTTCTATAGCCTGTCTTGCCGAAAACTCTATTCCCAAATGTGCTTGCATTTCAAGTTTCACGTTGTTTCCATATCTGCCCCCGGTGAGGAAGAGCAGTTGCATGGTCAGCGTCTTTCTCAAGTATGTGGCTTGAGGATCCGCGCAGCTTGGAACGTCCTGCCCACTGGCCACAAGCCATGACAGGATCAGACCCACTGGCCACAAGCCATGACAGGATCAGACCCACTGGCCACAAGCCATGACAGGATCAGACCCACTGGCCACAAGCCATGACAGGATCAGACCCACTGGCCACAAGCCATGACAGGATCAGAGGCGAAGCAGAAAGCATCGCGCCAAGAGGTCCAGTGTGTGTAGAACTTCCACGATCTGTCACCGCGCATGAGCATACCAGCCCGAAGTCGCTGGAACAGTTATCGAGTAAAAGCCAGCAAACATAGTCATGGAGCTACGTATTTGTAGTAAAGCGCACTTCCGTGCCGCCACAATTCCCAGCTAACAACAGCCTTCATTCTATCCTCTCACCAGACCCAGAACTACTTGCCATGGCATCTCGATCCCCATGCAGTACGCGGCTAACCCAGTGGTCACCAAACTGGGTCATCTCCACTAAACGAAATTCGAAATTTCCTCTAATCTGTAAGACATTTTCATTACTTAGAATGTGTGTGTGTGTGTGTGTGTGTGTGTGTGTGTGTGTGTGTGTGTGTGTGCGTTCGTGCGTGCGTGCGTGCGTGTGCGTGTACGCGCGCGCTTACGCCAGCAAACTTTTTACCCATTGTATGTGTTTGCAGGCTTTTCTTTTTAGATTATCTCTCCTACAATCAAAATTGCTTATTAGTGTTTGGTAACCTTTGACGGACAGCCTTACTTCCTTCTTCAAGAGAGGGCTTATGAGCGTCGAAAGAACAACGTGCTCTCCTGTAGCAATAAAGGCAAACACAGATTACTCTTGCTCAGTGGGCAGTTCAGTCATTCCACCTCTGGCGAAATTGATAGGAGGAAAACACACGCGCGCGCACACACACACACACACACACACACACACACATGCAAACACAAGCACACGTACATACACACATAAACACAAACACACACACGCGCGCGCACACACACACACATAAACACACATACAAACACATACATACACAAATACGTACACACAATCAACACACTCACACACACACACACACACACAAACACACAAGCACACAAGCACACACAAGCACACACATTAATCTGGCGAAGTCCCTCAGGAACTTGCCTCTTTCTTTCCGTGCCGCTGGGTGTGGAGTCCGAGACCAGAATCCAAGGTGGACCCTGCCAGAGAGGACAGCTTTATCCCATCCAGACGGGTTCAGGCACTTTGAAGATGATGGGTTCAGTTACTTTGAAGAAAATGGGTCAAGACACTGTGAGGAAGATAGATCAAGACACTGTGAAGCAGACGGGTCCAGCAAAGGCGAAGCAGAAATAGGATGAAGCGTACGTGAGCGAACGTCACCTGAGCAGCCGAGTGACTATGGCGGCCCAGAGCGGTTTTAACAGAGACAGTGGTGCGTCCGGGTACTGAAGTAAAGGTCGCTTTTGGGGCGCATGCGCAGGGAGTAAGTAACCTTCAAACTGAGCAGATAAGCTAAGTCCAACGCAGGGTTTGGTGAAATCTAGGTGCACTTGAATCCCGAGTTTTAAGTAGCGACTGAGTCGGGCTGTCTGGGTCACACGTCACAGGTGTGTTGCCCATTTTGAAGTGTCGAGGTCGAGTCGCGTCCCGTTCAACACCATGGTTACTGTTTTTACTTGCTGCCTCCCTTGTAAATTCTTTCTTCCCTCCTTCCTTCTCTCTCTCTCTCTCTCTCTCTCTCTCTCTCTCTCTCTCTCCTTCTCCTCCCCCCCCCCCTCCCCCCCTCCCCCCTCCTCTCTCTATCTCTCTCTCATTAAAAAAAGTCTTTCTGCTTTCTTCATTCCTTTCTTGCTCTCTCAGTAAAAAGCTTTCTGTCCTTCTTTGAGTCTATCTCTCTTTGGCAATCTATTTCTTTCCTCATTTTATTCATTAAAAAGAATGATCTATTTCCTTCTCTGTGTTTGTCTTTCTTTTCTGTCTTTTGAAACGTTTTAAGCATTTCTGAAAACAGACACCAGAGAATTAGTCAGTGTCCATCTCATTTTGATTTCGGATTCATTTAATTAATCGGCTCATGAAGCACGCACTACTCATAATATCTATTGATTATTCAGCACGGGAAAGAATTCAGTACCTGCATATTAAGTGATTGTGGTGTGAGTGTATGCCTCAGCGGAATGACACGGGGTGAATTCAAACCGCAGGCTGACTCTAACAGAGACAGAAGTCAAACTGGAACACTTGTGGACTAAAAGTTCCTATTTTGCATAGGTAATAACAAGAGGATCTAAGTTGACAATTAAGACGCAAGACTAACAAGAAGTTTGACGTTTGTTATTACTAGAAGTGATTATAGCAAATACCCATTAGTACCTGTACAGAGTTGTCCTATATGATTCTCTCTAAATGCATTGAACGTGTCAAATCTTGCAAATGGAAGGCTTAAATGGGGCATTGAAATTTCTTACGGCTAACCTACAGAAACGTTGCGTCGAGATATGATGTTGAAGTTCTAACTGGTAAAGGTGAGCTCAGCCTTGGACTGAGTGACTATTGAATTAAAGTCACAACGTGTGTGCATTAGTCAGTTACAAGAAAAGAAAACAACCAAATAAACAAAACCGAACCTGCCCCCCCCCCCCATCCCCACCCCCCACCCCTAAAAAAACAACAGCCGACCATCTGACTGACCAACCAAGCAAACAGCCTACTGACGAACATATTGATCGACGGAACCACCTGTCCATCCATCCAACCCAACCCAACCCAATCCAACCCAACCCAACCCAACCCAACCCAACCCAAAACAGCATAAATCCCTCTACTCTAGAGCTGATGCGCCCGATAGGGTAGCATGGGGAAGAGATGTCAAAGTGCCAGGGTCGCCCGTTGAACTCGAAGCAACCACACGGCACAACCCCTGTGGGAGTTTGGCGGTCACCGGGGCGGACTGGCTGCTCATGGTTCGTGCATCCATACTTCCGCTCTGTGGACAACTTTCCCTCGCGCGACTGTTCATTTGCAGAAGTATGTGTCAATGACACATGCAGCATGAGACTCGGTTCTAGACTGATCAGGAACCGTGCCTTGCTCTGTGTGTGTTGTAAAATGCTGGAAAGATCAAAATCACCGTATAAGTTTCCAGCTATTTCGGCACCCGGGCCAAAATGCGTTGGAGAGTAGAGAGCGATTTTCGAATGTCATTAGTGGAGATGCCCATGTGGGTGACCTCTGGATGAACCTCGCACTGGGAAAGGAGATGGGGTAGTTATTACTACCAGGTCAACAAAGAAACTTCAAGCGCGATGACTAACAGTCTTCAAAGGAAGAGCTCTTATCTCGGGGTTGGGATGTGGTGTGGGTGGGCCACAACTGGATCATAGCCTCAGATGCCCATCAGTCCTCTGGAAATGGCCAGCCACACCTTGTAATGGTCTCTGACCTCTGTTTCGCCGAAGCGCGGACTAGGGGTGTCAAGCAAGAGAAACCCGATCACCTAAGCTCATGGTCTGGTCTCTCATATGCCATGGACAGCGCCCCTGGCTGCCTTTACATGAGCCCCGTATCCCCAGTGTTTCTCTTCCCCCAGATTAAACAGGATGCTCTTTCTGCTGCTTCTACCATAGCCCCCGGGAATTTGTGAATGGTCCCTTTGGGAGACCAAACTGTCAGCAGGCATTGTGAGCCGAGGAATCGACAGATCCCATCGCCTCAATCTCTGCCGTGAGAACTGTGAACCCAAATCCACGTGATACGCCTTTGCCCTCTGTTTTGCTTCCCATATCATGGTCGAGTGTTTAACGCATCCGAATGGATGGGTTGACGAAGCCATTGGTGGTGAGGTGGTGGTCAGTCTCTTTGCCAGGACTGCGAAAAAGATCTTCCTCTCGATATTCATCAAGGAAGTAGGGCAGAACTGGCTGATTTCCTTGGAGTCTTGCTCCTTTCAGGATAAAGTTATCCCCAGTCCTTCTCCACTCCTCGCAGATTACCCATCTACTCCACGCTGTCTGGAACGCATTGACCAGCAGTTGACGTGTACCAGGACGTCTTTGGTACAGCACGAGCGAGATCTTATTCCGACCTGGGGCAGACTTCCAGCGTGTCTTCTAGATGATTTCGCCACTTCTCTGGACGTGGCCTCTCTCGAGATGACTTCACTCCTGGTTCACTGGGTCGGACCTGCCCTAGCTGCCCGCTCTGGTCAAGTAGGATTGGGTCAAGAAAAAAGGTGCGTTTCTTTTAATTAATTGAGAGATGTAATGGCGCCCAAAAGAGCCCGACTACAGGCCCCCCTGTGGAGATGAATCAGTGTCCGCTCTTAGTGAAATAGTAAAGTAAAAATATGTATTCCATGGCTTTACTATTCAGCAGAACAGGTCCACAGATCACCCCTTCCACACAGAATTCCACTCCACACTCAAACCTCGCAGCCAAAGATTCCGTCCCACCAAAACACGTACAGACACCGGCGATCTTTTATACCCCAACTGCAGTAAATATTTTAAACTCTAACTATTCTATAACTGCAGTCTGATCCCAATCTCTTGCGATGCAGCCCTTTAACCTCCTTAAAAAAATTCCCTTGATTGTGACGTACTGTGATGTTTAAGGACGTTTTGTTTGTACATATGATTATTTATTATTCTACCAGTGATCCGTAACTTTATTTTCCTTTTTGTGGATGAAGAAAGTAAATGTTGTTATGTCATCTCTACGGCCGGTATTTTACCCCCCAAAAAGGTACATTAAACCGTGAATTACAAGAAATCATATTAGCTCGTTCAAATACTGCAAATCTGACTATACACATCTTAGAATGTTTCAGAAATTGTATAATTCTTGCTGAAATGATAAATTTCTCCCTCTCTCTTTGTACTTTGCTCAAATATTTTTCTAAAGAGCTGAATGTGTTGTTCGTCCGTCGAGTCGACGAGGACCACTCTAGTCATCTGGGTTTCTGGGACTGGCTCTGTCTGTGCGTGCGCAGATGGCTGATGAGGCCGATCCTGACACGGAAGGTTCTGGGACAAAATGGACACGGGACGAGTGGGACATCTCCAGGAGGGCTGACAAAACGGGCTTTTCGGGCTTGTCGCTTCCTTTCTGCGGCGCTGGTCCTGTTGGCTTCACATGTTTTAGCGCCTTTGTAGATGGAAGAGCGCCAGGTGGCTGGCTCTATTCACTGCGGAGTGTTCCCACGTTGAGGTAAGTGATTTATTGCAATTATCATCTGCTGTATGCATTATGTATGTAGTTTGCAGAATTAGTAATGCAAGCCGCCGAAAGTTGAAAACTCCTATTTGTTGTTATTCTCGCCAGCGTCAAAACACACGGAAAAGGGGGGACGTAACTCTAAATCCGTACCTCCCTCCGTGGATAGCAAAAATAGCGGAGTGCGCGGTCTTAGTAATGTAAGGTCTTTGGACGTACGTCGTCGTGCGCGTTCGGCACTCAGAAATCGCTTTCACTAGTTTCAGACACTAAAATGAACTCATCTTCATAGCGTCAGGCCTGGCTAGCAAAAAATAATGCCTGAATGAAGTGTACAGGCTATGGATGAGTAGTTTTGGTTTCCCTGGAGGAAATTTGCGCTCCCAATGCGCTTTCTAGATTCTTTTTTGTTTCTTGATCAACGGCCTAATGTAATCTACAAAGGCTGAAAGTGAAAGGCCGAAAAGCTTCCTTCCGTCGTTCCTTCATTATTTCATCCTTTCATTCATTCTTTCATCATTTTTCTATGACTACTACTACTACTACTACTACTACTACTTCTACTACTACTACTACTACTACTACTACTACTACTACTACTACGACTAAGTGTCCGGAAATGTTGCCGATAACGACCATTTCAGCATTACTACTACTACTACTACTACTACTACTACTACTACTACTACTACTACTACTACTACTACTACTACTACCACTACTACTACTGCTGCTGCTGCTGCTACTACTACTACTGCTACTACTACTACTACTACTACTACTACAGTAGTCGCCGCTTATAAAACACGCGGTTAATAAAAACAGCCGTTTTTTAAATACAGTTGGTCCGGTCCGAATTTACCACTATATAACCTATGTAAAATTCCGCCGGTTAATAAATACAGGCGCCGTTTAATAAAAACACTTTCTGTTCTTTTTCTCGCTGTTCGGAGGGTCAGAGTCGATCTCTGGTTGTGAATTCTTGTCAGCAGACCGTTAAATGACAACTAAAGACGCTTCAGCGTTTGTGTGAACAGTGATTACACCCTTGTTAGCAAACCGTCAGATGTCAATTCAACACTGTCTAGTCTCGCTGGATAAGCAGTGAAACAGAAAATGGCTTTAACTTCAGCTCCAAAGAAAAGAAAAAGAACAGAAATGACACCCAAAGACAAAGTGGACTTGCTTGATAGCTACTGATGGATATGTTCAACACGCAAACGGTTAATAAAAACGCCGCTTATTAAAAACACTTTTGTTCGGTCCCAATGTGTTTTTAATAAGCGGCGACTACTGTACTACTACTACTACTACTACTACTACTACTACTACTACTACTACTACTACTACTACTACTACTTGTTGTTGGCATCCGTCAGTCTCGTGAGACTATGGAGTGTGCGCCAGGTTTGGTCAGTCCGGGGTTGAGCGGCAGCGTGCTCTGTGGCTGTAGAGCCCGATCCTTGAGCCGCATGCTCTGTTGCACTTGTCGCAAGTGAAGTCTTGGCGTGGCACTGTAGATGCCGACGCTATTCTCTGTCGTCTGCGTTCTCTCCTCTCCTCCCACTGCTCCCGTCTCCTCCTCTCGCTGGCCTGGATGCCAGTCTTGACGGCGTGTCTCCAGCTGTTGCGGTCAGCGGCCACCGTTTCCCAGTCTGCTGGGTTGATGCCTCCCGCCGTCATGTCACGTTTACAAACGTCCTTGTAGCGGAGGAGAGGTCTTCCTGCAGGTCTGGATCCCGTGGCGAGCTCGCAGTACAGCACATCTTTGGGTATTCGGCCGTGGTCCATCCTCCTGACGTGGCCCAGCCATCTAAGTCGTCTCTGGCTGAGCATGGCGAACATGCTGGGAATACCTGCTTGCGCCAGTATGTCCTTGTTGGGGATGCGGTCTTGCCAGCTGATGCCCAGGATCCTTCTGAGGCAACGCATGTGAAAGGTGTTGAGCCGGCGTTCTTGGCGGGAATACAGGGTCCACGCTTCGCTTCCGTAAAGGAGCGTGCTGAGAACACAGGCCTGGTAGACTTTCATCTTGGTGTTTGTTGTCAGCATGGAGTTGTCCCAGACACGCTTTCCGAGGCGGGCCAGTGATGTTGCGGCTTTGCCAATGCGCTTGTTTAGTTCGGCGTCCAGAGACAAGTTGCTTGAGATGGTGGAGCCCAGGTATGTAAACTCCTCCACCACCATAAGGGTGTGATCGCCGATGGAGATGCTGGGAGCGGTACTGACATCCTGACCCATGACTTCGGTCTTCTTGATGTTGATGGTCAGAGCGAATACTACTACTACTACTACTACTACTACTACTACTACTACTACTACTACTACTACTACTACCCAGAACATTTATAGAAGGCAATTTTATCATTAAAAGTCTTAAAATATATGGCAGTGTCCAAAATGTCAAACGTCTTCAGAAGACACCATATGGGTTATTCTCTGCTGCACAAGCAGATCTACACTACAGGTGTGGTAAGATAGAACAGAATGATGTCCACGACGATAACGGATAAGATTATTTTTCTCTGAGTTGCAGGAAATGCTGCACCTGCGCAAGGACCACAGTTGACGCATCTGAAAGCACGTACAAAGTGCAGCCGGAAGTCGATTCCATTTTCCACATGATCTTTCTCAAGGAAAACTTTCGTCTTGTACTTGTTCACGTTGGTATTTAAATGCAATGATTAACAACAACAACAACACCAACAACAAGAACAACTACAATAAGGATGGTGTCTGTCATATTTTCACCGCAACAACTACAACAAAAAAAACTTTTCCCTCATTACAACAACAACAGCAACAAAACTACCTGAAGTAAAGTTTATTTTTCACCAAAACTTTTGTATTTTATACTAGCCTCTTAGTATCTAGCGTGTCGGCCTCGTCTCCTCAGGAATTCATTAATGCCTCGTCGCATTCCGAGAAACAGCATCCTGTTAAGGGTGGCATCCATCCGGTGGCACTTTTCTTTAAGGCACTGGAGAAGTTAGGGCAGTGTTGTGTCAGACACGTGATAGGCGTCACGAACTCTTCGACCAAGTTAGTCCCACAGACCCTCTAAGATACCACACCTCTACCTCCATCGGTGGTAGACCTGTATGCAACCTTCGTTTTGCAGGTGATATTGACTGACTCAGTTAAGGGGTGGGGAGGGGGGAGGGGGAGGGGGTAGGGGGGAGGGGCGGAAGGGGGTAGGGGGGAGAGGCAATAACAATGAACTCCAAGATCTCATCAATAGCTTTTTTACAAGAGCCAGTGCATATGGCATGGGCGTCAGCACAGAAAAAGCCAAGGTCATGGTGAACAGCGCAAAAAACATCAGTGCCAACATAACCATGAATACAGAATAGTGAGCCTCTGGAAGAACTGTTCAGCTTCAAATTTGGGGTGGAGGTGTTGGAAAATGGGGTTGGGGTGGGGGAAGCTGTTGTTTTTGGTGATGACTAAACATGACAAATGGTTTTTTAAGCCACACAGTTTTCCGCATCTTCCTCTCCATCGCAACAATCTCGCTATGCTAACATCATATTCCTCGCCATTGTTATCCAAATCATCATCATCATCATCATCATCATCATCATCATCATCATCATCATCATCATCAACATCATCATCATCATCATTGTCGTCGTCGTCGTCGTCGTCATCATCATCTTCCAATACTACCATCACCACCGTCACTACCACCACCACCACGTCATCATCGTCGTCGTAGGCCATTTGCCATTCGGGCTGACGGGTGGAGAGGCTAATATGGGACACTAGCGCGACCAGGCGCGTTGCTGAGCCTACCTAGTTGGCGAATAATAGACCGGTGTCAACATGTGTCAAACATTTTACTGCCTTTATTTCTACTTTCATCTTGTTGACGCCAGCCTAATTCTCGCAAGACCTTGCAAGGTTCCTAGCGAAAGTAACGCGCCTCTGCAGACCTAACTCGCGTGTCGCGAGCAGGTTGCTAGCGGTGAAAGAGTTAATGTTGGTGGTGGCGGATGTGTGTGTGTATGCGTAGTGTGTTTGTGATGCGTTGTCACGTGCCTAGTCTGTGCGGTTCTCGTTCCGCGTGCGAATGGACGGGGTGAGCGAGCTCGGTGCGGTTTTAGCACGTGAATTTGTGGGAAGAAGAGTTTGCCGGCGATGCTCATGTTTTCTTTTGGGGGCGAGGGTTTTGTATTGTCAGTCGCTGATTTATGGGCGCGAAGGCAACCTCGCTCTTGGGAGTGTTGCAGGAAGCGTGGCGTGACTGCTGTCAGCCCGGTGTGTGGCGTGGCTTATGTCAGCCCAGTAGAGTTAGAAGACTATTTTGTCTTTGTTTGGTGTAGACCAACGGAATTCTTCACCAGGGAAAGGACGGGGTGCTTTCATGTGAGTATTGGTTGTGTGTAAACTTCTTTGTGTAGTTTTTTGTTGGGTTGTGAGTTAGTTGGTTTAGGAGCGGGTGGGAAGTTTGGATAGGATTGGAATTGTATAACAGTGGTTTTGTCGTTCCTTATTATTGCTTTGGTTGTTCTCACCGCGCATTATTTAAATCAGTTCATGGTAGGGTTGTTGTTTCGATTTGTGTATTTGCATAAAGGTTAAGATGGCGGAATGACCCTAGTTTTTGTGAAAGGCTACGGCATTGTTTGATTGAAGGCCGTCATAATTCTGGCGGTGAAGTATTTGTGATTTGTGTGCAAAGTCGTATGATATGGTTGCTAATTCTGGCGGTGAAGTATTTGTGATTTGTGTGCCAGGTATTATATGATTGCTAATTCTGGCCGTTTAGGCCTGGGATGTTGTTTAAGTTGCATGGCTCTACGACCCGCACCAACCAAGTTGTCGATGTCCTGCATCGCTGTCGTCCCCATTCCCAGTCCTCGATGCTCCTCACTGTTGTCGGCGTCGCCGAAGGTCCCCACTACTCTTCATAGCTGTCGACAGCGAAGGTTCCCAGCGGCACTCATCAACTGGAGCCTACCTGACCAAGGGAGGACCGACGGTTGTGGGCACCTTGTGTCCGCCGTTCCCCGTTCTGCGACTTGACGCAGAGGGAGGCCATGAGACGGGGGGTGATCGGGTCGTAAGGGGTTTTGGGTTCTTGAAAGGGACAGTGTTGGACAGTGGGGGATGTCGTGTTGACGGGGAAAGAGACAGTGTTGGACAGTGGGAGATGTCGAGTTGACGGAGAAAGTTAGTGTCGGACAGTGAGAGATGTTGTGTTGACGGGAAAGTTGCCGGCGTGGGAGCGGCCGCTGGTTGGACAACTATCTTGTTGTTGTGGGGTGGTTTGGGTGGACTGTGGTTTGTTGTGGTATAATTTTTGGGTTTTCAGGGTGAGTGATAGTGTATTGTCACATGTGATTGGGTTATCGTGTGAAGGAGAATGTAGTTTCACATGTGGTAGGGTGAAGGTGTGTGTGTGTGATAGAACTGTTTGATGTGTCATTGTTAGTTACATAAGTTGCATTCTTTGTTCATCGGATATCATCACCAACCATCCCTTCCATCGTTTCCATTTCATTCTGCGGGGTGCTAAGGGTGGGGTTAATAAATATTTTCTTGTTTCAAAAAGTGTGTCAGTAATTGTTTTAATAGGGTTTGAGTTCCTGACTCCTTCTGCCTGAGAGGGTAAGGGCCCACCCAGCGGGTGTGGTCGCGACATCGCGATTCGATCAGCACTATACGCAGAAATATATTATGGCGGTCAGTGAGGGTCTGTAAAATGTTTTTCTAGAAAGGCACGCCAGGGATAAAAAATGTTGATGTCCTCGACTGACTTGCCTGAAAATTTCGCATGAATGCGTAAAAATCAATTTTTGTTTGTCTTTTGTTGCCTTACCTCCCCATTGTAGCACAGGTGTAGGAAAACCTCAAAGACCATTTTTTCAAAAATGCAGTTGGCAAGAAAAATATCTTCAAATGGATATACTTCCTAGAATTATGATCCTATAGCTTTACTCATATCAAATGAATAAGAAAAAACTGCATGTAGATCTCTCTCTCTCTTTCTCTCTCTCTCTCTTTCTCTCTCTCTCTCTCTCTCTCTCTCTCTTTCTCTCTCTCTTTCTTTCTCTCTCTCTCTCTCTCTCTCTCTTTCTCTCTCTCTCTCTCTCTCTCTCGATCTCTCTCTCTCTCTCTCTCTCTTTCTCTCTCTCTCTGTCTCTCTCTCTGTCTCTCTCTCTCTCTCTCCATCTGAATAACAGGAAGCTAGAGGTAGTCAATAGATACAAATACGTTGGCTGTATTTTCACCACCAAGCTCTCAAAAACTTTCTCTGTAGAAGTAGCGATTAAGGGCAAACAAAAAGCTGTCGAAATTATGAAAACGATGTGGTCGCTCCATACTAATAACCCCAAAGTGTACTTTCGATTATTCGATGCGCAGGTACAACCCGCGTTATTACATGGTTCTGAAATATGAGGCTTACATAGGCAAGAGATAATTGAGAAGGTGCAGAACTTTGTGAGTAAGAAGTTCTTGGGTTTAGAAATCAGAACTCCTAATCTTCTTGTACATGGCGATCTAGGCAGATGTTTGTTGTGAGGGACCAGTGAGGATTGATCAAGATGCCCAGTGATCAGGGGGTAAAGTGTAAAGCGGTTTGAGACCCAGACAAAGAGTGTAAGTCGCTATATAAAACCACACCTTTACCTTTTTTATTGGTTTGTTGTGAGCGTGTGAGTGTAGCGGCTTGTACTTTTTTTACGTCGGGATAATCCAAATTGCATTGTAGTTTTCACTGCTCGTTAATTGTAAATTAATAATGTGTCATATTGGTTCTTTCCTGAATTATTGTAGTAGACATGCTCAAAATTACAGACCAGTGACATTTCGCCATCAGCGCGGAGTGGGCCTAGGAATTTTGAACTTGCCACTCGAAGCGGTGATTATTAAAAGACAAAGAAAAAGTGTTTGCCAAAGCTTATAGTTGTTAGTGTCTACAATCACAAGAAGGCATGTGACTGAATTCAATGTGTTTAACATTCTAAACGTTGAGGAATACATTTTTCATACATACTGCAGACAAGGGATGAACGATTGGAGTTTTACGCATTGGCCACCGTAGACAATAATGATAAGGCCGTTGATCACGAAAAATAATTGAAACTGGTTAGAATACGAACAGATCAATGACGATTTCCCGTTATTTGCCTGTTACGAATTGCGTAGGGAGACTTTGTGGGTCACTTCTTACCTTTTTTTAGAGAAAAGTCTCTTTCAAGACTTGTGTCCAAAAGTGGGTATACTTGCGTGCCCAGTTTATTTGCAGGCCACGCAATACGAAAAACGAGAGATGTCGCAATGTTTGTATTTTATGCGTTTAAAGTCGAGCAGAGAAAATGTTGCATAGATAAAGAATTGATGTGTTTATCTAATTGATATTGCAGTTTTGCGCTTGTGAAAACATAAACAACTTTATCCATTCTTGAATATATTTTTTGAAAATTATCTTTAACTGTACATATAATCCACAAGTGTAGTCATCGAGACTTGACATGCAGGGTATCAATCCAGTAATGAGTAGTGAGCACTCTTCACTACTTTTAGGGTCTTTAATTTCATTTGTGAATGTATTTCTTGTATAGTTATTCATTGCTATACTGTTTTAAAGTTTGTAAATATATAACATCAGATGGGTCGTCGGCTGAATAAAGATCAATTATAATCTCTCTCTCTCTCTCTCTCTCTCTCTCTCTCTCTCTCTCTCTCTCTCTCTCTCTCTCTCTCTCAAACACACACACATACACACACACGCGCGTGCGCACGCACACACACACACACACACACACTCCGATTCCCAAATATATTTTTTTAATCGATTAAGGACTGGTTTTGTGGTGGTCTCGATCACATTTGGAGAGATCCGGGGTGGGTGGGTGGGTGGGTGGGGGTGGGGTGATGTGAGAGAGGGGTGTGGGTGTGAAATGACACAAGAACTGCACACAGGACAGCTCTCACGATGATAAGGTCCTATCAAATCGACGCCATACTGGCCTATCCTATATTTCAATGAAAACATTCTCCTTAGGCAATTATGTGTGGGTCTCAAGTCAGGGATAAGTGTAGTCAACACTGATGCACAGGGCACATGACCCACCAGTCTGCAACACCCACCCTTTCAAAGGCAAGAATGCGCCAGCGTCTCCGTGCACCGCGATAGAAAGGTTTTTGAGTGCATGCGCAGAACTTGAGCAGTTCCCGCATGCATGTATACGTGTGTGTGTCTGTGTGTGTGAGAGTGTGTGTGTGTGTGTTGTGATGGTTACCCATCAGTGGCTCTATTGTGTGTTAATGAGAGAGATGATGCTGCTTGGAATGAGGACATAAAGTGTGGGAGTGGACAGGGTAATGCATAGTTCCGGTTCCACAGAATGTTTAGAAGCAACGTACGGGATCTGTGTCACATCAAGTGTGGGCGGTCAAATTAGTTCTGAGTCCCAAGGGAGACACCCCCTCTCAGAGAGGAGTCTCCATCATCACATACGTTTGGTGATAAGATAACGCCCCACGCTCCCAGTTTCTGATGCCGGACCAAAAGATCCTCTTTTGCCAGACAACATTCCAAGCTAGGGAGTCACCGGAAGGAGGAAGGGGGGGGGGGGGGGGGGAGGCCACAGAGATGCTTACTCAGAAAGTTATCAGAGCAGGAAGTACAAACTAAATATAAGACAGTGAAGCCATTAGGATCATCACTTCGGCTTTGACATCCAAGCGACATGCAGGTTCGGAAGTCCCTGCTGAGACGAGTGCTGCCCTCAGAGGTGCCTGCCTGAAGATACTGTGAACTCCTCCAAAGAAGACTGACTCCCTCCACCTCTACGTGTTTAGTGAATCACAGGTCAGGAAAAGAACGTTTCTATTTCATCGTTGAAATTTGGTGAGCATTGATACTTCTTCAACATTGAACAATTGACTGAGAACTGAGAACAATCATTTCAAATTTCTTTTTTTTCTGGCTGGCCTAGTAATTCTAAATATTCATCATTGAAATCAAACAATAACCGTCTTCTTATGCATGCCTTGCATGATTGAATTTCTTTATTCATTAAAGTTATTATTAGCAAAATCTCGTTTGTTTTCTCCTTGGTTGTGAGAGAAGAGTGAATGAAGCATGTCAGGTATTTTGTGTCTATAAGTCAAGCATCAAGTGTAAAGTAATTACACAACTCATCATCATCATACCCCAAGACTCTGCGAGGTTGGGCTTGTAACAGTGTGTGTGTGTGTGTGTGTGTGTGTGTGTGTGTGTGTGTGTGTGTGTGTGAGAGAGAGAGAGAGAGAGAGTAGAGACAGACAGACAGACAGACAGACAGACAGACAGACAGACAGACAGACAGACTGACACAGACAGACAGACAGACAGACAGACAGAAACAGACACAGACAGACAGAAACAGACACAGACAGACAGAAACAGACACACACACACACACATACACACAGAGAGAGAGAAGAGAGAGAGAGAGAGAGAGAGAGATTGGGTGAGTGGGTGGGTGTGAGGTTAGGCAGGGGAAAAGGTGGGCAGGTAAGCCAGTAGACAAAGCTTAACAGCACACCAACAAGCAGGCGCTACTTAAGAATGCACTTCATTGAAATGGGAAGCCTAGAAAGGGTTCAGTTACATAAGGTCTCATGAGTTGTTTGCATTATATATACAAACATGCACAGCAACAGCATGACATGACATAAACATGTACGTGTGCACGCACGAAACTTAAAGAAAAAGATTGTTTTTAGTGGACACAAGGACGAACAACCGCAATGAGTTAATTGAAAAGCAGACAACCACAGTAGTCGTGCTCAAACATATGCGTGCACTCGACAACCCGAGCTCGAGTCTCGCCAGCCATTGAATAGTTTTTAGAGCGTATATAGCCGAGCAGTATCGCAAGCAGTCGCGTTGCCGAACATGACTCATTATCTGTCACTTGATAGGGCCTACACGTCATAGGGTAAAGCTCGAGCCTTTGTGTTCAACATGAAAGTTTACTTTGTTGAACTGAAAGTCTGGGCTCCAACACTCACAAAGTCTGGCGTATTCTTAAAAATAGACAGCATCTCGGAAGGGGTGGCTGTACGGGGGTAGCTGAGGTGGGGGAAGAGGGAGGATGATGGGGGAGATATGGGATTTCATCGGGGTTGATTTATAGAGAAGTGGAGATGTACATGTAGGGTGGAAGCACCTGCGCGTGGGTAGGGCACATGGGTATATGTGTAGGTGAGCGGGTCTCTAACGAGAGAGAGAGAGAGAGAGAGAGAGAGAGAGAGAGAGAGAGAGAGAGAGAGAGAGAGAGAGAGAGAGAGAGAGAGAGAGAGGGTGGGTACACGGGGCGGGTAGTTGGTGTTTAGAAAACTCAGAAGACACCAACTGCAATGGATGGAAATAAACTTTGGGTGGGGCTGAACAGATCATGACTATTTTCGCCTCACAATCACGAACACCGATCACCGATCAATGACGGATCCAAGATGGGATGGGAGGGCCAGGACCATATGCTACCAAAATGCACTGTACGTAAGTCAGAGACAGGTCGAGGCAGGCGAGGAGTTGTTGGTGATGGGAATAAAAATAAAAGGCAGGCGAGGGGTTTGTTCTAGATAAAAATCACTATCCTCAATCGATCAAGATCACATTTTTCCATTACGCTTGGTCTATTCCGGGCACTGTGGCTCGCTTTAAGGGCTGGAGCATGCAGAAAGAGCTGGACTCCGTGACAACGTTTATTTCGCTGTCTCCCGCCTTTGAAAACAGCTTGGGGGGAAAAGAAAGATCAGCGTTCTAAAACTAAAAGCAGTCGCAGATGTATGTGACTCGATCCCCACCCACCTAGTGATCGGTCGCTGTCGCTCGATCTATGCAACTTAGAGAAAGCCGAAGGAGCCCTGAAGCGATCTCGGCAGAGGAAGAACTGGTTTTTGGTGAAAGGGTACGAATAAACATGTATAAATATTTGGCCTGATAAAACTGTTGAATTGAGAGCAGCGCGCTGCTGTATTGTGCACATAATATACAAGTACGATCGAGGCTTGGTCGACGATCAAGGCTATAGACATGATGTAGGCCTACGTGCGCCTTATGTGCGAGAAGGGATTTGTTTTCGAACAGTCGAAGACGCAAAACCAAACTGGGCCCGTGTACTCCCGCTTCTAAGGGACCATGACACGTGATTACGAACTCATGGATCGCTTGATTCTAATACTGTAATAGCCTATACTGCCTAATTCACTACCCTTGTAAAATAAAGTTCGTTCGTTTGTTCGTAAAGCTCTCTCTCTCTCTCTCTCTCTCTCTCTCTCTCTCTCTCTCTCTCTCTCTCTCTCTCTCTCTCTCTCTCTCTCTCTCTCTCTCTCTCTCTCTCTCTCTCTCTCTCTCTCACCACATTTGAATATTTTGCCTCAAGGGCTGAATGTAAGAAAGGCACTACTGCCTAATTCACTACCCTTGTAAAATAAAGTTCGTTCGTTTGTTCGTAAAGCTCTCTCTCTCTCTCTCTCTCTCTCTCTCTCTCTCTCTCTCTCTCTCTCTCTCTCACACACACACACACACACCACATTTGAAGATTTTGCCTCAAGGGCTGAATGTAAGAAAGGCACTACTGCCTAATTCACCCTTGTAAAATAAAGTTCGTTTGTAAATCTCTCTCTCTCTCTCTCTCTCTCTCTCTCTCTCTCTCTCTCTCTCTCTCTCTCTCTCTCTCTCTCTCTCTCTCTCTC
>JAWQFJ010001305.1:0-5000 GCA_034096865.1 Theodoxus fluviatilis
GTTCTCCCATCCATCTCGAGGGAACTCTAAACTTGTTCAACTCTTCATGCACTTTAAAGAGTTTAGCGCTACGACCACCTCTCCACCCCCACCCATCGGTAGTTGTGTCTGGCGCGGCCCTCGGACGGGCTTCTCTCCTCTAACCTCATTCGACAAAAGTCCTCTTCCTTTCTATTCTACTCGCCAAAAACCAGCAGCGGGTCGCCGTTCTTTCCTGTTCATTCCCTCATTCGGGGGTTCACCATTACCCCCTACTGGGCCGGGTTCGCTTTGTGTGCGATTCTCTCTTCCACCACCCTCTCTGTCTCCGTCCAACCTTGCTCTCCCACGCAAAACGGATTTTGAAATTATTGTGCTTGGAGTTTTACCAAAAAACTGGATCTCGAATGTAAGGATTACGTAATCTGGTGCCAGGTTGGGATTGGTTTGCGTCTTCTGTCGGTCACTATCCTATTACTCGCCGCCCTTATTCGCAGTCCCACCCTCCCCCCACGTCCCCTCTACCTGTTTACCCATGAAGTTTGTTATAAAACATTCCAGCCCGCCCCACCAAGAAAAAAACAACCCCCCCCCCACCTCCCCGCCATCCCAACCCCCCACCTTTATTTCCACCATCCTATCTGTTATATGAAAGGAGCGGTCCCCACCCCCCCGGACCCCCTGCCCACCCCTACGAAATTCTAATATTTGTGGTTTTCCACCCCCAGTATTTTCCGCCCACTACCCTTTTAAGAACTTATAAAAGTAAGTTTCTTTGTGTTTTTTATTTTCTGTGGGTCTTTGGTGCATTTCTTCTCTCCTCTGTCTCTGCACCCATTTTCCCCCCTCCCCCCCCCCCCATCGTTCCGTAGCCTCTCACGAGTGTGACGTCATCTCTCTCTTCTCTTTCCACGCTCGTGTAACATAGTCAGCGGTCGTGATCTAAAATGCATTTCCTCTCGTCCCTTATCTTTACTCCCCCCCCTTCGGCGCGCAATCTCTTGTCCCGCTTCATGTCTCGGGTCAGATTTACTCGTGCTTCTCACCATGTTCCCGTCATAATCTGTCTCCCTCTCTCTCCTCTTATCTCATCTCATACTCCCCCCCAACCAAGACAAGCGGAGGACCCACAATAAAATAACCACACAGATTTTCGAATGCGCCTACCCCCCACCCCACCCCTTCCACTCCCCTAAGCCTGAATAAACTCTATAAAACAGCAGGTCTTAGTGAGCTGGGTGTGACTCATTCCCCCTCATCACACCATCAACCCCCTCCCCCCCACCTCCCCCCCACCTCCCCCACCTCCCCCCCACCTCTGCACTCCACTCCTGAGTGACTCCTGACTGCTCCTGCCTGGCTGGAGATTGGTAGTGCCTGGGAAGGGGTGGGTGGGTGGCTGAGGTGGGAGGGGGGCAGGGATAAGGGGATGCTGGGAGTGGAGAGGAGATGCATTGAGCCCTGTAGCCAAGGGAAGTTGCCTAATCTCCATCACCCCCCCCCCCCCTCTATCACCCCCCCCCCCCCTTTACCATCCTCCTCCCCTCCCTCTCCTTCCCAGACCTGCACTCTTCCTCCAGCCCCTGGCTATGGGGTCCAAGGCAACATGGACTGGATGTAAGATGTAAGGAAGATTCCTGTTTACTGGAGCAGACTAGAGAGACAGGTCTGACTTGTAGACCAGTACATGTAGTACTCACCTCACTTGCATGTCTAGAGCTCTATTTCAAGGCAGGGATGGTCTGTCTTCTCCATCAGCAACTCCCTTCCAGCTTCCTTTCCAGCCTCCTTCTAAACCATCCCCAACTGACCTTACTCTGTCTGAAATTGATGCTGGAATATGATAAGATGTCATGATAGAAATAGAAGCACATCAATTCTGTTACCACATGCTTTCACACACCCTGTGTACACACACACACACACACACACACACACACACACACGCACGCACGCACGCACGCACGCACGCACACACACACATACACACACATACACACACATACACACACACACACACACACACACGCACACACACACACACATACATACACATACACACACACACACACACACACACACACACACTCACACACACTTGTCTAGATCTGTTGTATTTCATAGTGTTGGAAAACATTTGTAATGTTATTGCAGAAAGAGTTGAGTGTTCAGATAATGTTGTTTCAGTGTGTCTTGGAACTTGGTGAGCAGTTATGAACACGGCCACAGAGAAACGTTTACATATTTGGTGCAGCATGAAAATGACAGCTGCTCTTGTGCATGCACTAACCTCACTTTAAGCAAATTTCCCCCTAATTGCCCCTCTCAAATTGAGCAAAAACACTTATTTTCAGTTAATGATGACAGGAATTTTAAACAGCTACCACCCAACTTGAAAAAAGAACCAACCCATTTACAAAATGTCAAAATCAAGGTACATTGTTATTTAGGTGGTAGCTAGCTGCAGTTGAATCATAGTTACCAAGTTCTGTGTATAAATTCTAAAAGAAATGGTGTTGGGCATCCTGTTTGGCTTCCTTTTGATGAGAAGTGAATCTGTGTGAAGTGGAAAGGTATGATATTGAGTAGGGGTATTGCATGAATGTACATGTGTGTGTGTGCACAGTTAACAGCATCAGACCAGCACAGGGCACAGAGCCTGAGAATGCAGGGGGAGGGATGCCTGGCTGTACACAGGCCTCTGGCCACTCAAGGCAGGGGGATGACACTCCCCTCTGTTTACTGAGCACTGCAGGGGGAGGGATGCCTGGCTGTACCCAGACGCCCTCTGGCCAGCCGTCCAGGCGAGGGATGAACACTCCCCTCGTGTGTTGAGCTGAGCACTGCAGGGGGAGGGATGCCTGGCAGGGGGAGGGATGCCTGGCTGTACACAGGCCTCTGGCCACTCAAGGCAGGGGGATGACACTCCCCTCTGTTTACTGAGCACTGCAGGGGGAGGGATGCCTGGCTGTACACAGGCCTCTGGCCACTCAAGGCAGGGGGATGACACTCCCCTCTGTTTACTGAGCACTGCAGGGGCTGACCAAGAAAAGACTCTGACCTTTGCTGTGGAGCTGTGGAATGGCAGAGATGTGCTGACCTGTGTGTCTGTGTGTGTGTGTGTGTGTGTGTGTGTGTTGTGTGTGTGTGTGTATGTGTGTGTGTGTGTGTGCAAAAGTGTGTGTGTGTGTGTGTGCGTGCACATGTGTGTGTGTGTGTGTGTGTGTTTGTGTGTGTGTGTGTGCTCGTGTGCATGATTATGGTGTGTGTGTGTGTGCGCGTGCGACATGTGAATGTGTGTGTTTGTGTGCATGTGGGTGTGCATGATTATTGGGGGGGGGGGTGGGGGGTGGTGGGGGGGGGGGGGGGGGGGGGGGGGGGGGGGGGGGGGGGGGGGGGGGGGGGGGGGGGGGGGGGGGGGGGGGGGGGGGGGGGGGAGGGGGGGGGGGGGTGCTTACTTCTTTGTGTGTGCCTCTAAAATGTGCATGATAATTATTTGTCCCAGTGTTGTGAGTTATGTGCATCAATATATTCTTTTAATACAGTCTAAACACAAAATTCAGGCAGCAGGCAAAACATCAAACCTGGTTTCCAGTCCTGGAACTTATTTCTGCATGAGAGAATTGAGTCAGTTGCGAAAACAATTCATTTTCTTGAAGTCTGTGCTGGCTGAGAGAGAGAGAGAGAGAGAGAGAGAGAGAGAGAGAGAGAGAGAGAGAGAGAGAGAGAGAGAGAGAGAGAGAGGGAGAGAGAGAGAGAGAGGGGGGGCGGGGGGGAGGGGGGGAGGGAGGGAGGGTGGGAGGGGAGTGAGGGAAGAAGGAGAGCAGAGGAGAGGGAGAAGGGAGTAGGAAAGGAAGAGGGGATCAGAGAGGAAGAGAGTAAGCAGGAAGAGAGAGAGAGGAGAGAGGGGGAGGGGAGAGAGAGGAGAGATAGAGAGAGGAGAGAGAGCGAGAGAGAGTGAGAGAGAGAGAGAGAGAGAGAGAGAGAGAGAGAGCACTAGGTAGAGGCAAACTAGGTGTTTCCACTCAGTAACAAGACAAACAAGAAGGCAAACAAGCAGGAAGACTTGTGGAATAACAAGTAGGCAGGAAGGCAGTCTGGCAAGCAGACAAGTGGGCAGGCAAGCAGACAGAATTATTGAAAGGAAGGAAGGCTGACAGGCAGACTTGGGGTGCACTACCTACATGTCAATCCATACTAGGGCACTAAAAATATGCTGGATGGTTGTCTTAGAAATGTGATCCCCCCTCACCCAAATGGAATGCCCAGATGGCAGTACACATTCCCTGGAAGTGGAAAAATGCTGCTGATTCCATCAGAAGGGATAGGGTAGGAGGGCTGGCCAATATGCTCTGCTAGAATAAAGAAAACAAGAATGATGTATACTAGTTATTTATTTGTGATGTTCAGCCATCATGCTAGCAGATAATTTCACTCATTCAGTCATTGCCAAAATGTTCAGGCAGTCCTGGAAGCTGTTTTAACTGTCCTTAAACTCCAGGAAATGATACTGATAGGCTTGTTGCTTCCTGTTGACAGTGTATTGTTTCAGTTTGTGTGTGACAATCTCATTGACAATGATGAACCATGAGATAAACGCAGGTTTTGCCCTGTAAGTCATGGCTGAACTTGCACAGGGACAGGCTGTGCTCACTGCTCTGGGAAAAATTGGGAGAGGCTGCTACAATGCCTGGCTGGGCAATGTTGTTGCATACACTAGTAACCTTGCAAGATGTTGCAAGGAGTAGACCAGTGTCAACTTGGTGAAAGCAGATGTAAAAGCAGTCAAAACTGTGATGTATGGTGTCACTGGCCTCGTATCAGTTGCCACCTAGGTAGGCAGGCAAAAGTGTGATGTATGGTGTCACTGGCCTAGTATCAGTTGCCACCTAGGTAGGCAGTCAAAAGTGTGATGTATGGTGTCACTGGCCTAGTATCAGTTGCCACCTAGGTAGGCAGGCAAAAGTGTGATGTATGGTGTCACTGGCCTAGTATCAGTTGCCACCTAGGTAGGCAGGCAA
>JAWQFJ010001305.1:7500-57500 GCA_034096865.1 Theodoxus fluviatilis
GGTTCAGAGTAAGTATTGACCCACCGCGTCTTCCTACGCGATTTGTAAGAGGCAAATAACTAGGGACACCGTGACTTGACTTGCGTTTACTCTAAACTGTTCTAGTGATTTTCGTGCTTAATGGCCTTACACAGCCTACAAAGGCTGATAGGCCATAAAACGCCATCCATCCATCCATCCATCCATCCCACCCCACCCCACTCCCCACCTTTACATCATAGTGAAATTGGCTGTATTTTCAATTTGAAGCCGTCACTATATGAAAAAGAAATGAGATATTATTTAATGTTTACATGACAAACGTTTCATTTTCTGAGCATGCCTGTAGCTACTTCTTTTTCCATTTTGCAGTGTTTATGACGAATGTTTAATGAACATGTTACCTTTCTTTGCAATTGGTAATTGCCAAGTCAAAGGTCATTTGATTTTTTTTTTAATCCAATGCCGATGGTGTTAAGAGTCGTTAAAAATGTTTATTATTTTTTACTCACATGCGAAGCAAAAGTGAGTCTATGTACTCAGCCGTGTCGTCCGTCCGTCCGTCCGGGCGTCCGTCCGGGCGTCTGTCCGGGCGTCCGTCCGGGCGTAAAAAACTTAAACGTTGGATTTTTCTCGGAGACTATTAAGTCTATCAACACCAAATGTGGCACGATGGTGTATGATGACAAGGCGTCAAAAAACATACATAGTGACTTGACCTTGCTTCAAGGTCAAGGTCACAGGAGCCATGAATGTGGTCTCAAAAACAGTCATTTTTCACATTTTCCCAATTTTCTCCCACGTTATTGAGAATGGCGACCTTAGCTACAAGTGGTATATAGGTCAAAGCAAGCCCTATCTATTGATACCAGTTTGGTTGACCTTGCTTCAAGGTCAAGGTCACAGGAGCTTCAAAGTTGGATTGTATACATATTTTGAAGTGACCTTGACCCTGAACTATGGAAGATAACTGTTTCAAACTTAATAATTATGTGGGGCACATGTTATACTTTCATCATGAGACACATTTGGTCACATATCATCAAGGTCAAGGTCACTTTGACCCTTATGAAATGTGACCAAAATGGGGTAGTGAACCACTAAAAGTGACCATATCTCATGGTAGAAAGTGCCAATAAGCACCATTGTACTTCCTATGTCTTGAATTGACAGCTTTGTGTTGCATGACCTAGGATGACCTTGACCTTGGGTCAAGGTCACATGTATTTTGGTAGGAAAAATGTGTAAAGCAGTTCTTAGTGTATGATGTCATTGCTAGGTTTAGTTGTTTGACCTTGACCTTGAAGGTCACTGAATGTCAAGGTCAAGGTCAAGCATGTGAGTCGTATGGGCTTTGCCCTTCTTGTTATTCCTTGAATCACAAGAAAACTAGATATTAAACATTCATGTTTCTTTTCTCAGCAAGTGGAGGTGGATGGTGAGCAATGCATGTTGGAGATTCTGGATACAGCTGGCACAGTAAGTCTTGTCGCTGTGGATCTTGGCTCTCTGTGTGTCTCTGTACTCTCTTTGTGAAGTCAGTCTCACTCTTGCCTTGCCCTGTGTGTATCCCCCTGTGGGTTTGGGGTAAGATTTGACCCACCGCATCTCCCTACGTGATTCGTAAGAGGCGAATAACTAGGGACACCATGACTGGATTACGTTTACTCCAAACTGTTCTAGTGATTTTCGTGCTTAATGGCCTTACATAGCCTACAAAGGCTGATAGGCCGTAAAACACTATCCATCCATCCATCACTGTGTGTATCCCTGGTGCTGAATCTGTCAGTTTTTGTCTTGTGTCGTCTGTGACTCTTTCCTCCTGGTGCTGAATCTGTCACTTTTTGACTCACATGCGAAGCAAAAGTGAGTCTATGTACTGAGCCGTGTCGTCCGTCCGTCCGTCCGTCCGGGCGTCCGTCCGTCCGTCCGTCCGTCCGTCCGGGCGTAAAAAACTTAAACGTAGGATTTTTCTCGGAGACTATTAAGTCTATCAACACCAAATGTGGCATGATGGTGTATGATGACAAGGCCTCAAAAAACATACACAGTGACTTGACCTTGCTTCAAGGTCAAGGTCACAGGAGCCATAAATGTGGTCTCAAAAACAGTCATTTTTCACATTTTCCCAATTTTCTCCCACGTTATTGAGAATGGCGACCTTAGCTACAAGTGGTATATAGGTCAAAGCAAGCCCTATCTTTTGATACCAGTTTGGTTGACCTTGCTTCAAGGTCAAGGTCACAGGAGCTCTTCAAAGTTGGATTGTATACATATTTTGAAGTGACCTTGACCCTGAACTATGGAAGATAACTGTTTCAAACTTAATAATTATGTGGGGCACATGTTATACTTTCATCATGAGACACATTTGTTCACATATCATCAAGGTCAAGGTCACTTTGACCCTTATGAAATGAGACCAAAATGGGGTAGTGAACCACTAAAAGTGACCATATCTCATGGTAGAAAGTGCCAATAAGCACCATTGTGCTTCCTATGTCTTGAATTAACAGCTTTGTGTTGCATGACCTTGGATGACCTTGACCTTGGGTCAAGGTCACATGTATTTTGGAAGGAAAAATGTGTAAAGCAGTTCTTAGTGTATGATGTCATTGGTAGGTTTAGTTGTTTGACCTTGACCTTGAAGGTCACCTGAAGGTCAAGGTCATATAAAGGTCAAGGTCAAGCATGTGAGTCGTATGGGCTTTGCCCTTCTTGTTGTCTTGTGTCATCTGTGACTCTTTCCTCCTGGTGGTGTATCTATCAGTTTTTGTCTTGTGTCGTCTGTGACTCTTTCCTTCTGGTGGTGTATCTGTTGCACTTTTGCCATGTATTGTCCATGACTCATATTTCTGGCATTGTATCTGTTACACTATTGCCATATATTGTTTGTGACTCATATTTCTGGTGTTGTATCTGTCACACTATTGCCATATGTTTGATGTTGTATCTGTCAGACTTTTGCCATGTATTGTCTTTAATGCTGTATTCCTGATGTGTGATGTTGTATCTGCAGTGTTACAATCTTACCTTGTTTTGTATGACTTATTTTTTTCTTGTGTTTCTTATATCTGTCAAACTTGGATTGTTACAACTGGACTCCTTATACCTTGTGTTGTGTCGATCAGGTTTGGCTTGTGTTGTCTGTGATTTCTTTGTCTTGCTGTTTCTACTGATAGTTTCTGGGTACATCTCATGCTGTGTCCCATTTTTGACTGTGTTCCTTGCATGCTACCTGTCACATACTCACCATGTGCTGTTTTCTCAGTGTATCCCTGATGTGTTGTGTGTCACAATACTGCCATGTGCTGTCCTTTCCCCTGTATCCATGATGTTTTGTCTGGCACACAGCTGCCTCGTATCATCTGAGAGTGTTGATGATGATCATGGCTGTACACAGAGGGAGAGTAATCGGAACTCTGCCTGAATACTGCTATGTGCTGTCCTTTCCCCTGTATCCATGATGTTTTGTCTGGCACACTGCTGCCTCGTATCATCTGAGAGTGTTGATGATGATCATGGCTGTACACAGAGGGAGAGTAATCGGAACTCTGCCTGAATACTGCCATGTGCTGTCCTTTCCCCTGTATCCATGGTGTTTTGTCTGGCACACTGCTGCCTCGTATCATCTGAGAGTGTTGATGATGATCATGGCTGTACACAGAGGGAGAGTAATCGGAACTCTGCCTGATGCTGCTTGGCTTTGCGTATTACAGGAGCAGTTCACAGCCATGCGAGACTTGTACATGAAGAATGGACAGGGCTTCCTCCTGGTCTACTCCATCACTGCCCAGTCCACCTTCAATGAGCTTCAGGACCTGCGAGAACAGATTCTCAGGGTCAAGGACACAGATGATGTATGTATGAGTGTCCCTTGCAGTGTCATAGGCCCTGACAATGCTGAGAACAGATTCTCAGGGTCAAGGACACAGATGATGTATGTATAAGTGTCCCTTGCAGTGTCATAGGCCCTGACAATGCTGAGAACAGATTCTCAGGGTCAAGGACACAGATGATGTATGTATAAGTGTCCCTTGCAGTGTCATAGGCCCTGACAATGCTTCGGCAAAGATTTGACCCTGTATGACCTCAAGGGCGTTGAATTTTCCTTGTCCATATCACTAGATGCTTCCAGCTGTACATATGTGACGAGCCACGACAAAACCAGTGCTAAGTCCATTTTTGGACAAAATGGGGTTTTAATACTTTTGAATTCTGCATTCATTTCTGTTTGTTTTGATATAAGAATGAACAATGTGAGTTAATTAGAATAGGAGTTACAGGCATTTCAAGTTGGGTACTGAAGCAGCGGTCATTTTGAAAAAACGGTCTCAGAAGATTTACTCTCTTCAGACATTAAACACCTTAGCAACGGTATTTCAAACTCCGTTTCCAAAAATAGCTGACCTTATTTTTCTTTGACATCCACAGAGCGGGAACGCCGAGAGAGCGGCCTTTCTAACGGTATATAACATGAAGGGGTTCTGCAAGGGTTTAGGTGTGTTTATTGCGGCTAAAATGAGGCAATTAACGCTAATTACAGGGAGCTTTTGAAACAATACATAACACAAAAGTCTTTATTTTACCATCAAAATATAATTCTTCAAAATGTTTCCTTTGCTGGCATGATAGTTTGAACCATGTAGAATCTATTTTCATCAAAAAGTGAAAATCACCCAGAGTGACCCTCCCTGCCTTTTTTCAGTCGTAGCGCAAAATAGTGCCACGCGACTTAGCACTGGTTTTGTCGTGGCTCGTCACATATAGTGATCACATTCGGGATGTGATGCATTCATCGTCAGATTTGAAAATTAAAACTAAGAAATGAAAATACTCATCAATCTGAGAAGAGTTTTATGCCTAGTTTAGTATATGTATGCTAAATACTTGTATGAATGCACACCATGGCAATCCTAGCATGCCTCTGTAAGTCTGTTCATATTATATGACAGGATATGGAAGTTTCTCCATTTCACGGAATGGAAAATTTAGAAATGTATGATTTGGTCTGGTGAAGGCCATGGTGTTTTGTGTTGATGCTGGCTTGCAGTGTACCTACACTTGATACTGCCAGCTGAGCATGATAGAATACTCTCTTTGTATCATTCCCCTGCTTACTCTGGTCATGCAAGGAGTCATGTGGGTCAGTGACAGCAAACCCCAGTTTGGTGTGGCTGAACCATTCTTGCCTCCTCCTCTCTGTGCAGGTCCCCATGATCATCGTGGGCAACAAGTGTGACTTGGAGGATGAGCGAGTGGTTGGCAAAGACCAGGGCATGAACCTGGCCAGGAACTTCAATGCTGAGTTTTACGAGACATCAGCCAAACAGAAGATCAATGTAGGAGAGGTGAGTGTCTGCCTGACTTTATTTTCTTGTGTAGAATCCCTGTTTAGATTCCTGTTTAGAATCAAGTGGCACGGCACCGGGTGATTGTTGCACCCTTGTCAAATCCAGGAACTCTTGTTGGAACGGGGAGGGACGCATGGTTACTTGAGCTTGAACAGTGTCTGTGTGCAGTGTATGAGGCAGTGCCTGGTATTTCTCTATGAGAAAGTTGGATGGTGTCTTGCCAAGGCTAATAGTATTCTGCACTGTAGAGTTTGTGATTTACCTTGTTTCAGTGAGAGGTAGCATTGTCATACCTTCATCATAGTTCATTATTTTTCTTGTCTTTTTCAGATTTTCTGTGATTTAGTCAGATCCATAAACAAGAAAAACCCTGACCCCGGCCGAAAGAACCGAAAGAAGAAGGGAAATGGATGCACATTACTGTGAGGAACAGCAAGGGTAAGGATCACAGCTTTCTCTATGCTCTATGCCCTATGCCTCCCCTTCCTTTCATGTTCATACTCAGCTGATATGGTGCAAACTATCACAGTGAAGCAAAGCTGGTGCTGTGGAGATCTCGAGACCTTTCATGTTCATACTCAGCTGATATGGTGCAAACTATCACAGTGAAGCAAAGCTGGTGCTGTGGAGATCTCGAGACCTTTCATGTTCATACTCAGCTGATATGGTGCAAACTATCACAGTGAAGCAAAGCTGGTGCTGTGGAGATCTCGAGACCTTTCATGTTCATACTCAGCTGATATGGTGCAAACTATCACAGTGAAGCAAAGCTGGTGCTGTGGAGATCTCGAGACCTTTCATGTTCATACTCAGCTGATATGGTGCAAACTATCACAGTGAAGCAAAGCTGGTGCTGTGGAGATCTCGAGACCTTTCATGTTCATACTCAGCTGATATGGTGCAAACTATCACAGTGAAGCAAAGCTGGTGCTGTGGAGATCTCGAGACGTGCCGACTGCCGAGAGAACAAATCTTTGCCTTGACAAAACAGACTCGGCTTCGCAACTTAACTCTGGAAAATTGGACAAATACTAAGCTATGATAACACATTTTTGACTCACATGCGAAGCAAAAGTGAGTCTATGTACTCACCCGTTTCGTCCGTCCGGGCGTCCGGGCGTCCGAAAACTTTAACGTTGGATTTTTCTTGGAGACTATTAAGTCTATCAATACCAAATGTGGCATGATGGTGTATGATGACAAGGCCTCAAAAAACATACATAGTGACTTGTCCTTGCTTCAAGGTCAAGGTCGCAGGGGCCATAAATGTTGTCTAAAAACAGTCATTTTTCACATTATCTCAATTTTCTCTGAAGTTTTTGAGATTGGATACCTGACCTATATATGGTATATAGGGCAAGTAATCCCTATCTTTTGATACCAGTTTGGTTGACCTTGCTTCAAGTTCAAGGTCACAGGAGCTCTTCAAAGTTGGATTGTATACATATTTTAAAGTGACCTTGACCCTGAACTATGGAAGATAACTGTTTCAAACTTAATAATTATGTGGGGCACATGTTATACTTTCATCATGAGACACATTTGGTCACATATCATCAAGGTCAAGGTCACTTTGACCCTTATGAAATGTGACCAAAATGGGGTAGTGAACCACTAAAAGTGACCATATCTCATGGTAGAAAGTGCCAATAAGCACCATTGTGCTTCCTGTGTCTTGAATTAACAGCTTTGTGTTGCATGACCTTGGGTGACCTTGACCTTGGGTCAAGGTCACATGTATTTTGGTAGGAAAAATATGTAAAGCATTTCTTAGTGTATGATGTCATTGGTAGGTTTAGTTGTTTGACCTTGACCTTGAAGGTCACCTGAAGGTCAAGGTCATATAAAGGTCAAGGTCAAGCATGTGAGTCGTATGGGCTTTGCCCTTCTTGTTGTTATATGTATGCACACAGATCCAAACAAATACTCTGTCTCTCTCTCTCGTCTCTCTCTCTCTCTCTTTTTCTGTCTCTCTCTCTCTGTCTCTCTCTCTCTGCCTCTCTCTCTGTCTGTCTCTCTCTCTCTCTCTCTCTCTCTCTCTCTCTCTCTCTCTCTCTCTCTCTCTCTCCCTCCCTCCCTCCCTCCCTCCCTCCCTCCCTCTCTCTCTCTCTCTCTCTCTCTCTCTCTCTCTCTCTCTCTCTCTCTCTCTCTCTCTCTCTCTCTCTCTCTCTCTCTCTCTCTCTCTCATGCATCCTGCACATGGACTTGCATGCCAAAATTTGTATCCTAAATATTGTCAGTTTTCTTCGATTGCACTAAGTAAGGGCCAGAAAGGCATGCATGCATGCAAGACATTTCTTTGCATCGACTTGTGTTGAAATAGTCTTATTTTTGCTGTAGCACATAACACAAGTTGCCTTCAGTGGAATGCCTTCAGACCTGGGTACCCGTACGAATTAGACAGGAGAAAAAATGGAATACAAAAATTACGCATGCCTCTGAAAAAATACGGTGGAAAAAACAACTTTTGCGTATTTGTACTTGTGCAATTTCGTGCAATAAAGTGCATGTCTGGCATGGAGAGCTGGTCGTGACTCTTTGCCATGGAGCAGTTTGTATCTGGCAGTTTCATTGGTCGACAGTTATCGACTGTCCATTCAGGGCCAATCATAGTGCTCCTACCAACAACGCTCTGTTTCCGGAAAAGTTTGAGTGGCACACACAATCTGCGAGAAAGCTCACGGTCACCATGCTGAAAAGAAAAGGAATTTTGCCTTCAAGCAGCGCAAAAAAGACAAAGCGAGATCAGGTTTTTCTGCAGAAGTATCGGCAGATGCCAGGTATCATCGAATCGGCGAAAGATGTGCACCATGCGAGATGCAATTATTGCGACTGTGCCTTCAGTATTTCTCATTCTGGATACTTCGACATCGCCCGTCACTGTTCTGGGAAAGATCACAAACAACGAGTCGAGGCAGAAAAGGAAAAAGCAGGCATTCCGAAGCTGGACAATTTTCTTGTTTCAAAGTCCATAACATCGGGAGAGGAGAAAGTAATCCGTGCTGAAGTGATGAAGACCGAACTGATCGTCAAAAGCTGCATTTTTGACTCACATGCGAAGCAAAAGTGAGTCTATGTACTGAGCCGTGTCGTCCGTCCGTCCGTCCGGGCGTCCGTCCGTCCGTGCGTAAAAAACTTAAACGTTTGATTTTTCTCGGAGACTATTAAGTCTATCAACACCAAATGTGGCATGATGGTGTATGATGACAAGGCCTCAAAAAATATACATAGTGACTTGACCTTGCTTCAAGGTCAAGGTCACAGGAGCCATAAATGTGGTCTCAAAAACAGTCATTTTTCACATTTTCCCAATTTTCTCCCACGTTATTGAGAATGGCGACCTTAGCTACAAGTGGTATATAGGTCAAAGCAAGCCCTATCTTTTGATACCAGTTTGGTTGACCTTGCTTCAAGGTCAAGGTCACAGGACCTCTTCAAAGTTGGATTGTATACATATTTTGAAGTGACCTTGACCCTGAACTATGGAAGATAACTGTTTCAAACTTAAAAATTATGTGGGGCACATGTTATATTTTCATCATGAGACACATTTGTTCACATATCATCAAGGTCAAGGTCACTTTGACCCTTATGAAATGTGACCAAAATGGGGTAGTGAACCACTAAAAGTGACTATATCTCATGGTAGAAAGTGCCAATAAGCACCATTGTGCTTCCTATGTCTTGAATTAACAGCTTTGTGTTGCATGAGCTTGAATGACCTTGACCTTGGGTCAAGGTCACATGTATTTTGGTAGGAAAAATGTGTAAAGCATTTCTTTGTGTATGATGTCATTGGTAGGTTTAGTTGTTTGACCTTGACCTTGAAGGTCACCTGAAGGTCAAGGTCATATAAAGGTCAAGGTCAAGCATGTGAGTCGTATGGGCTTTGCCCTTCTTGTTTAAATTGTCGGTCCACACAAAAATTACGTACAGTTATAAAAAACAACATATCTGAACCAGTGAGTACGCAGAGGCAAAACTTGTGGTACCCAGGTCTGGCACTTGTTCAGACAAATATCTAGATGCATTTGGGTCATTAACCCTATCCATGCCAAAACACCTGCTCAACTTGTAGTTAAAGGTAAAGGTGTAGTTTTATATAGCGACCAGTCACACATGTCTGGGTCCTGACAGCTTCACACTTTACACCCTGATCACTGGGCCGCTTGAGCTATATCTCACTAGTTGCTCAGTGGTGCAACATGTCCCATGAGCCCTTCAATGCTTAAAGGGTTAAAAACGCTAAGAAAATCACAACANNNCTCATCACCGTGTGAACACAATGTAGTATGTAGGGCATGAGGTATATGAGGGCTTAAACATCACTTCTGCACATAATGAATGAGGGAGGTGTGATGTAACTGAATGGTCGGGCAAAAAAGATAATTTCACCCCATTCTGACCCATGTTGCCAGAAAACAAAATCTATTGTGGCCAAATTATGTTGATTTTCTTGTTATTTTTGTGGTGAGAAATGATTTCCATAAATCTGTTCTGAGTTTTACTTGTTTTATTGCTTGGCAAAGTACCGTGAGAGAAGTGAATAGTAAGAAATTATTTTCATTAATTTCCTGAGTGTTGTACTTTTCCATCAGTTTCTCATTGCATTCAAAATTATAGCAAGAAATATGTAGCTCATTTTTAGAGCTTTCTTGACATATATGATTTATAAGGGTTACCTTTATTCCTTCTCCTGTTAAAAAATCATTTTTAATGTGACCCGTTAATGCAGAAAAAAACTGACATTCCAGAAAAGTGGTCTGACACACGCAGGATTAAAAAGTATACATCATTTTTACATGCCATACCTTGTTTATGTCTATGTTTATGCCTTTATTTTTGTTTTTGTGGATGCAGTTTAGTCTAACATTCAAGTGTAAGAAATGTACATAATTTAGATTTTTATATGCAGTGTTTTGTCATTCTAGCTTTGTAGTTTTCAGTCTTTCTGGAATAATGATACTTTTGTAATGCATAATAAAACTATTCATGATTGATTGTAAAATGCATTATGTTGTATATGGAAGTTCTTTGTGTGTGTGTGGTACGTGGGGAGGGGGCCGACATTCAGCCAACATTCAGCCAGCGTAATGCCATTAGGTAGCCGATATGGAACCAGCACAATGCCAACATTAAGCCAATATGCAGCCAGTGCAGTGCCTATAAAGCCAGTATTGAGCCATCATGGTACCAGTCTACTGCCATCACGGTGCCAGCCTACTGCCAATATACCATAATGGCTGCATACCGGCTCAATACTGGCTATCATCTTGGTACCATCTTGGTACCATCATGGGCCCGAATCTTGGCCCGATCTCGGGCCTATTTACACTTCCGAGATTGGGCCAATATTGGTTGCCATTAATGGCCAACATCGGTTGCCAATATTGGGCCGATATTGGGCCAATATAGGCGTGCTGGCTGGGGAGGAGGGTTCTGATGCTGAAGAGAATGCTTTGTATGAGATAGGAACTGATGTAGATGATCCCTTTCATGATGATGATGATAGTGGTGATTTTCCTCTCGCTAATGATGAGGTATCAGAGAGCGAGGATGAGAGCGAAGTTGTCATGGTGGCTGAAACAAGGTCGACCTCGCCATCAGCTGCTCGGTAGTTCATTGTAGGCTCATATTGGTTGTAACTCGGGACTAATAAACAATCATCACAAAATTTATCCTGTGTGTTTTTGTGATGATCCCTTTCATGATGATGATGATAGTGATTTTCCTCTCGCTAATGATGAGGTATCAGAGAGCTAGGATGAAACTAGGTCGACTACGCCATCAGCTGCTCAGTAGTTTATTGTAGGCTCATATTGGTTGTAACTCAGGACTAATAAACACAATCATCACAAAATTTCTCCAGTGTGTTTTTGTGCCATTTTTTGAAGTTCACTTTTTTATAGAGCTCTAGACCAAGAAACAAGCAGTGGGCACTCTGAGAAAGAGAGCTGGGTGAAAGACCTATTTTTTTCAAAATAGTGGCTCTACTTACTGTCATGGCAAGTGTAGTGTTTTCTTAGCTTGACAAAGTGCAGCATTTGGCTAATTTGGGCAAAGAAAGACCTTTCTGGCCATACCAAGTTTAGCTTTGTAGCTACAGTATTTAATTTACTACGATTTTTCAAACTTGGTCCATTTTCCTGCGATTCCAGGAGACAGACGCACTAGAAATTCTGCACCTTGAATGAGTTAAAATCCACAGGAAACTGTGATTGCACCAAGAGAGTTTTAAGTGTTGTCACTTAAAGAGTGTTTGTGCTTTGTTTACAAATTAATCCCTGAAAATCCGTCCTACGATTTTTGTGTTGGTGCCTTCATTTATAATGCATGATCCAAATGCAGACCTGCCACCCATACGAAAAATAATTGGAATCACACAATATTTTAAGGAAATGCCAAAATCCTTAAAAATACCAAACGTATTATTCTAGTGTCAATGATTCCAATTTTGTCTGAATTTAGTGTAATATCATATGCTGGAGGACATCATTGCTACTCAAATGAGCATCGTAGGCTTGTTCAGGAGGCGCAGTGCTGCTCAGCGCTGCATGTGATTCACTCCTGAACAGCAATTTTGGGGCGTGATTCACTCAGCGCTGAGCAGCGCTTTGCATCACATTTCCGAGGTGGTTCAGATGATTTTCAAAATGGCGTCCTCCGTCCCACACTGGCAGTCGACGCAGAAGATGACTGAGACATCGTTTTGGGCCTCGAGCGAGCTTTATTTGCCCCAAGCGCGCTGTATGCGCGAGTAATGGCAGGTAATGATGACACAGTAGTGGACTTTATTCATGCAAAAAACATTTAAACGTGCATAAACGATGTCTGTGGCAAAGAACACTTTCTTTGTGTTACAGCTTTATGGAGAAACAGTGGAAGGTAATGTTACAATATTGCACCGTAGACCAGGACAGTGTGCGTATATTGGTTCCAGAGGGGCGTCAAAGAGGCGATTTACATCGCGGCCAACAACCTCTCTTGAACCGGGACCGGGACCGACACCAACTGCCCTCTGTGTACTCCTTGCTGATTCAGTCTCTCTGCCGTGAGTTCACTCACGGTGGCCTTCGCTGAATCCAGTGCTCTCCTGTTCAGCATTCGCGCTGAAGAAGACTGCGGGACATCAGCCGAAAGCTACGCAGTGAGCATTCAGCACAGCTGAGACTAAAGTCAGAGTGCGCCGTGAGTAGTATTTCCTTTCTGAGGCGAAAGTTTAGTTCTGGTAGTCGTTATGAAAACACTTGGTTTGTGTGTTCTCATTGCATGCTGTGGAATGCTTTTTTGTTTGAATGTCTTTTGATTTTGCAATAGGAAATATAGTACTCTTCCAAGTGATACAACGTTCGAGTCCCTGGGTATAGGACTTTTGTCATGGTGATTTTTCAATGCAATAAAGTTCCTATGCTGAACATCACCCAGTATTAGTGTATGGGCATTTCTTTTGTGCATTTAAATTATTACATCTGTCTGTTTCAGATGTCTGAAGAATCAAGGAGATTGTGTAAGTTGTAAATCATTAATGCCTTAGAAAAAACACAAAATGAAAGAAAATCTGTGACACAAGTTTCTAAAAGTGAGATGGGAATTTCTATTCTTGGTGTCTGTCATGTCATGCCTGCAGTGGTGAATAAAATTATAATTCCAAATAAGGTGACTATGCTGAAAGTTGATGGTGAAAATGATGTCTGGTCCCTTTGAGTCGTTGATCACTGGGAAGAGGATCTGGAGACATTCCTCTGGTAATGCTGTACAAAGAAGGCAAAGCAATTATTCTAAATGGAGGAGCAGATTTCAATGAAGCATTTTCTTTACATCAAACATGTTTTGTTTATTCAATGTAGCTTCATAACAAAGCAAACTATGTTTTAAAGTGTTATAAACCTTTTGACTTTTTTGTTTACAGCCACAGCTGGGTATGGTTTATCCCAAACTTCTTCCTTTTCCTGCTTGGGAATTTAATAAGAATAGCAATAGAATGGAATGTGCTCTTTTGTCTGCTTTGTGCTTAAAGTAGTGTACCTTATTACTGCTTCATGGTGAGGGGTTTGTGAAAACTACTCAACCCTTTTTGTCTTTATTTCTATCCTGGCTTACTTACCTTTAGCATTTAGAATGATTATCTATCATCTACCATTTTCAATTTGCTGATGTTTCTGTGCTGAAAAACTATCTACTATTTTCCCAATTCATTTTTGTAATGTATTATGATTATAATTTGTAAGTAAGAAGCAGCTTTGTTTCATTGGATGTATTCACCTCTAGCCCTGGTTTGCAAATTATGTATTGCCATGTTTATTTCATAGTGTATACTTCATAGATTTCCTCCTTCATGCGCCTTTCAAAGAAGAGTAAATACATCTCAATGGTCTCTGAAATATGATACACAGGACCACTGCATCCAATTCCCGGTATGGGGATATTGTCCAATATAGATTCCACCTTTATTCATTATTTCAAATTGTAAATGCAGTTTTGAATGCTACTTGTAAGACATATTTTTACTGTGTTTTTTATGGTGTCATTTTTAATGGCATTTTAAAATTACATTACTAGTAACATAACTTTCCTAGTATTTTAAAAAGACATAGATCCTGATTAGTATAAACTGCCTTGCAAGCATAAGAGTAGGGTATGCATTTTTTTTAAAACCAAATTCAGTGGAACTACAGATATGTGAAATATGGCATTGTGCATGTTGCAGCTTTGCCACAATCCATTAGCATCCTGTCATCCCTGGATCTGTTGGGTGACAGTGAGGCTTGCACCTTCCAAGAAGAGACTGCTTCTGTAACAGGTAAGGACTGAAAATGTTGACCCTTCTTTTTTGACTCACATGCGAAGCAAAAGTGAGTCTATGTACTCACCCGTGTCATCCGTCCGGGCGTCCGGGCGTCCGTGAAAAACTTTAACGTTGGATTTTTCTCGGAGACTATTGAGTCTATCAACACCCAATTTGGCATGGTGGTGTATGATGACAAGGCCTCAAAAAACATACATAGTGACTTGACCTTGCTTCAAGGTCAAGGTCGCAGGGGCCATAAATGTTGTCTAAAAAAACAGCCATTTTTCACATTTTCCCAATTTTCTCAGAAGTTTTTGAGATTGGATACCTGACCTATATATGGTGTATAGGGCAAAGTAATCCCTATCTTTTGATACCAGCTTGATTGACCTTGCTTCAAGGTCAAGGTCACAGGAGCTCTTCAAAGTTGGATTGTATACATATTTTGAAGTGACCTTGACCCTGAACTATGGAAGATAACTCTTCCAAACTTCATAACATTGTAGTACACATGTTATACTTTCATCATGAGACACATTTGGTCACATATCGTCAAGGTCAAGGTCACTTTGACCCTTATGAAATGTGACCAAAATGGGGTAGTGAACCACTAAAAGTGACCATATCTCATGGTAGAAAGTGCCAATAAGTACCATTGTGCTTCCTATGTCTTGAATTAACAGCTTTGTGTTGCATGACCTTGACCTTGGGTCAAGGTCACATGTATTTTGGTAGGAAAAATGTGTAAAGCAGTTCTTGGTGTATGATGTCATTGCTAGGTTTGGTTGTTTGACCTTGACCTTGAAGGTCACCTGAAGGTCAAGGTCATGTAAAGGTCAAGGTCAAGCATGTGAGTCGTATGGGCTTTGCCCTTCTTTTTTATAGTGTAAAGCCATTACATAGGAACATTGGATGATTAGGGAGCTGATGCACTTGAATGAGTCTGCATTGCTGTGGATGTGACAAATAATGCATAGGCAATGTATGAGTAGCTGTTGGTCATTTCTGCAGTTATGAGTATGTTTGCAATGAGAAATAGTTCCGCTGCAGATTCTGTGTGTGTGTGTGTGAGGGAGAGAGAGACAGACAGACAGACAGACAGACAGACAGACAGACAGACAGACAGACAGACAGACAGACAGACAGACAGACAGACAGACAGACATACAGACAGACAGACAGGCAGACAGACAGGCAGAGACAGCTAGAGAGAGAGAGAGAGGTTGAACATAAAAGTTCCAGCAGTAGTTTTTTTTTTTGGGGGGGGGGCCTGCTTGAGTGAGTGCCATTGCAACATTCAAGAAAGAATGCAATCCACATGACCAGTTACTCACTGACCTTACTTATATATCTTACAACAACTGTTCATCTTTACTATGCACCACACTACTTAACTCTCTCCCCTTATTCCTGCAGATTTGGACCCAGATACCTACTTACATGGGTGTGAAGGACAGGATGACAGCAGCCAAGACAATACTGGTAATCCATGGACAGAATGAACTCCTAAATGATAAATGGAATTAAGAAGTGTGGTTGATCTTAGTCTTCTGTATTTGAGGTACTGAATCTGATCAACTTTATGTTTGACAGATTTTATAGTTATATCTGTTAATGAAAAATTATATAAAACAGTTCAGTTCAGTTCAGTTCAGTCTCTTAACCCTGAGATGGGTTGTTGAGGCACCACTGATGACTTTCAGACAATCTTCCTCCATCGATCTCTATCCTCTGTGGCTCGCTGTGAGTCAGCAAAGGTCAAGCCTGTCCACTCTTTCATGTTGTCTTCCCACCTCTTTCTCTGCCTGCCTCTCCTTCTCCCACCTGGTACGGTACCTTGCAGGATGGTCTTGGCCAGCCCACTGCCTCTTGACACGTGACCGTACCACTTCAGCTTTCTGCTTTTCACGATTGAGAGCAGGTCTTCGTACTGTCCAAATGCTCTCCTGATCCTGTTGCTGACTTCCTCATACGTGACATGGTCTTTATATGAGGTGTCCAGAATCTTGCGGTAGCATCTCATTTCCAGGGCTTGTATCTGTCTCTGTAGTTCAGATGTGAGTGTCCAGGACTCGCATGCATACAAGAATACGGAGATGGCCAGCGTGCGCATGAGCCTGATCTTCGACGCGAGAGTGATATTTCTGTCACACCATATTGGCTTCAACTTTGTCAATGGTGCTGTTGTTTGTGCTATCCTGGACAGTAACTCTGGTTTGGACCCTTCATCAGTCACGATAGATCCCAGGTATTTGAAGTTGTTCACAGCTTCCAGTTTTTGGCCCTTCACTTAGATTTCCATTTGAAGCCCCGAGGATTGTTCGTCATCACCTTGGTCTTCTCGGCGCTGATCTCCATGCCATATGTCTGTGAGGTCTTGTCCAGGTGCTCGACAAGACTAGTCAGCTCCACTTCCTGCTAATCCATCAATGTCATCATCAAAACGTAAGTTGGTGTTCTTTCTGCCACAGATGCTGATTGAATCTTCGTGGTCTGCTAGGGCATCAGTCATTATCCTTTCGAGGAAGAGGTTGAAGAGTGGGGGAGAGTAGACAGCCCTGACCGACTCCGACCGTTGTCCTGAACCATTCGCCTGTGGTACCATTGAACAGGACTGCACTGGTCGCTCTGTCATGTGCCAGAACTACCGCACAATCAGCCTCATCAGCCATCCCAGCAAGGTCATGCTGAAAGTACTGCTGAACAGATTAAAACCTCAGGCACAGAAAATCATTGCTGAAGAGCAGGCAGGTTTCAGACCAGGTAGGAGCACCACCGAACAGATCTTCAATCTGAGAGTCCTGTGTGAGAAACATCTACAACACCAACAAGATCTGTACCATTGTCTTTATAGACATGGTTTAATACTTTGAATCTACTACAAGTAATAGAATGACATTTACCAAGATGCCTTCCACTTCTGTTCATAACATTTCCAATGAAATGTAGAAAAAATATATCTTGTCTCATGCACAGATAGGACTGTATGGTCCCGTGAGGCTACTCTCCTGCTGCTGGATGAGTGGAGGAAGCAGCAGACCGCCTTTTCAAGTGGCATTTCCTCCCACAAGAAAATTTGGATGACAATTGGCCATGCACTTCAATCGAAGGGTCATCCCTATTAGGGTCTGCAACAAAGCTGGTAATCAGGAGTATTTGCCGCTGGTGCTCTTTTGCGCGGAGAAACCAAAAAGTGGTCTCCGGTCAGTACAAATTGGCTTCAGAACGCAGTGAGAGAGTACCAAGGGGTGTTCATTTTTTGTTGTTAAGCAGATACGTCTGTTGCTTGTTTATTGTCGCAGTATGCAGGCATGAAGTGATGAAGCTAGGTTCGAACTTGCAAGCAGATGTAACTAAATATGGCGTGGATCGGTGTAGTGTAGTGCTGTTGAATACTAGGTCTCTCTCGTTCTCAGCATTTCTGTGCAGGAATGCAGTGCATGATTATTGAACAGAGCTCGCGCAAACTACATTGACTCGTTAAAAATATCATTACATGCACTCGCATATTCATTGTTGTTGCTGTACTCATGTTTCCGTATTCGTCTTTGTTTATCCTTTTTGTTGATGTTACGAATAGACCCATCGTGTCTCCTTATGCGAAAAGTGAAAAAAGTGAAACTATGGGCATCAAGGCTTGACTCGCTCTTAGTCTCATTTGCTCCAGTTATGTTCTTGTTATTGGTCTTAACTAGCCGTCATAGGCTAATAAGCAGTAAAGCTCCATTCGTTCATTCATTCATTCATTCGTTCTGTCGGTCATTATGTATTTATTATTGCATTAGTTTGTTCGTTCATCCCCATTGTCTGCATGTACAGGTCGATGCATCTGATATCACTCATTAAGACAGTTCTTAACCAGGCATATCTTTGACTGGGCGAACACTTAGCTCAGGAACTTATCCTGAGAGTAGGTAAAGCATATGCGAACAGTTTTCTGTCCGAACTACACAGTTACACGAAAAGCTGTCTAGTAGTGAGTACTCTGTAGCCCAACTTTTAACTTGATTCGATTTCGACGCACAACTCAATATTAATAATGTAGCAATATTCATTAACTATTGATGTACTCTACTTTGTGCTTTGAGACATTAATACCGTTATTTAGGTACGATGCCTATGTTTGTGTGTCAGTAATCCTGAAAATGAGCGTTTTGTGTTCGAGCTGAGGACAATATGGCGGTTTGTGCGCCCTGCCAGAGCAAGCCCTGGGAACACTATGTACACGTCAAACCTTGTTTCAAAGGAAAGTGTTAGTCTGGTTAAAAACGGCCTGTTTAGCGCATATTCCCTTGTACATGTTTGTGTTGTAGTGGCCACACACAGGTTCAACCGTGGGTCCGTTATGCAAGGGGGGAGGGACTTTGTGAGGAGATTGACACCCCACAGGCTGCCACAAGCTCGGGAGGGGAGTTCACGACTACTCTTATTCTCAAAACAAAATAGTTGTACAGGTCTGCATCCCGAAAATCTGCAGGAAAATCCACTGCCGAACCCCATCCTGTCTTGAGGCTGACTGGATCAGGAAGTTTTTGGCCCGATGGTGTTGTTAGTTTTGGAAACATTGGGGCCAAAGCGTCGGCACAATCTATGTCGTATTCCCCGCCGATTGCTTTGTTTACCTTCAAAGCAATACAGCCCTTGACCCTTTGAATTAGGTCTGCTTTCGTCCCCGACAATGGCTGTTGCATGTCCCGTAGGAACTGCTTCAATTCTGGCACAAGCCATCGTTCGAAATTAGCAGTGTCCATTGCCGCCATAGTTACAATAATGCAGTGTACTGACCAAGCAGGCGCAATAACTCTTGTGCTTAGCTTGTCAGGGGAAGCAATAACCCCCATTGCAGACCCTAATAGAGGTGATGAGTGCTGCCGAAAATTCTGAAACATGAAGAACAGGTTTGCTTATTGTTTATAAATGTTGCTTATTGTTTATAAATGTTGCTTATTTCTTATTGTGCCTGTGAATAATTGTTTTCCTGTTGCTGTTGATATTGAAATGTTCAAATTCATCTTGGATCTCACACTTGGAAGCACAAAGAAGAACCCTCATGTACTCCATGGCAACATTATTTTAATTACAGTATAACAAAGTTGATCATATACTTAAGTGAGTTGATGAATTGGCTCATTTGTTTTGCATTGGCTAATTTACATTTAACACAATACCTAACACTATTCCTGCTTTTTAAATTTCAAATATGAAACCGATTCATGTTGCATTTATTTTATAAAATTTAGTTACAAGAGGACAAAGGACAGGCTCAGGAAGACCGGACGAGGGAGGAAGCAGTGGCCCTACTTTCAGCAAATGGAAGAACTCTTCTGCCGAGACCCTGCTATGGCCACCATAGGAGTAGTGGCTTCTATGCCCTTCACTGCAGCCAGGGAGGAGCAGCAAGCTGCCAGCACAGTCAGCCTCCAGCAGGTCCCTACAGCAGACACCCTTCCCACACCTCCCTCCACAAGCAACCCCTCCCCCACACCATCCCGAAGAAGGCGCCATTTCCTCCCCCCAAATGAGCCTGAATGGGTAGGGAAAATGATGGCATCCTGGCAGAGCATGCACAGGGAGAAGATGGAGATGGACAGGGAGAAGATGGAGATGGACAGGGAGAAGATGGAGATGGACAGGGAGAAGATGGAGATGGACAGGGAGAAGATGGAGATGGACAGGGAGGAGATGGAGATGGACAGGGAGAAGATGGAGATGCACAGGGAGAAGATGGAGATGGACAGGGAGGAGATGGAGATGGACAGGGAGGAGATGGAGATGGACAGGGAGAAGATGGAGATGGACAGGGAGAAGATGGACAGGGAGAAGATGGAGATGGACAGGGAGAAGATGGAGATGGACAGGGAGAAGATGGACAGGGAGAAGATGGAGATGGACAGGGAGAAGATGGAGATGGACAGGGAGAAGATGGAGATGGACAGGGAGAAGATGGAGATGGACAGGGAGAAGATGGAGATGGACAGGGAGAAGATGGAGATGGACAGGGAGGAGATGGAGATGGACAGGGAGGAGATGGAGATGGAGGAAAGGAAAGTTAAAGCCCTGGAGGCCCTTGCACAGTTAAAAAATAAATGCATAATGTATAGGTCTACCCTAGCGCGGGCACAACGTTGTCTCTTTTGCTACTGCTGATACTTTCCTTACATTCTTGACTTCCAACAACAATTTTTAAATATGATTTGACAAATTCAGGTATTGTTCATTCATAAATTCAATGCTGGTCAGTGTGTGTGACAGTTTTCCTATCATTATGTATCCTATCTCACAAACATGGTATGATTAAGCACTTACAGTGCTCTCCTGATAAGCTGAAGCTTGGGGGTGGGGGGTGGGGTCACAAAAAGGATTGTGTTATCTGAGGGGTGTGTTATCCAAGGTTCAGATATGACAAATTCTCCGGCCTCAACTTCGTGTTATCAGAGGTATGGACAAATGAATTGTATAACCAATATTTTGAGTATTCAGAAGTAGGATTGGATTGGATTGGATGGATGGTGTTTTACGGCCTATCAGCCTTTGTAGGCTATGGAAGGCCATTAAGCACGAAAATCAATTGAACAGTTAGAGTAAACGCAAATCAAGTCACGGTGTCCCTAGTTATTCGCCTCTTACGAATCCCGTAGGGAGACGCGGTGGGTCAATTCTTACCCCGAACCCACAGGGGGATCAGATGTATGAAGAAGTTGATCTTATCTGAAATGGAGACTTATTCACTAGTCTGGATACTGTGAAGTATAGCATCGTAAAGACATTGCAAGATTTAATGTTTGTTTAATTTGGATAAACATCACATGCTGTTTGACTTGGGACTGCTGCATACATCATGTAACATGCGGAGGGAGGTACATGTTTTTCAGCATTTACTGTTTTCTGCAGCAGTATGAAGGTGTGCTTATTTATCATGTACTGAGAGACATGAACATGTACAAGTGCTGAGTAATCATGTGGGTGTAATGGGATGAATTGGAACTATGAACTATAATCACTGTATGCGTACAAACTGCCAGCGATGACCGGGATGAGCGAACGTTAAGCAGAATTCCCAATGCAAGCAGCAGCAACGTTGACAATGTTGTGAATAGCACATGTCTTGAGCTGGAAGGCAAAACAGTCAGTTATTTGGAACTGATTGAAGATGGTTTGTCCTGCCTTTGTGCTAGGTGAGTTCAAAACCTTCGTTGTTTTATTAAAATAATATCTTGAAGGAAAACATGGAACAGTGTTACGAAATAATTAATAGTAACATTTGTACTGTACTCGATGAGAGGGCAATAAATAAATTGTTGTATTGGTTAAAGAATATGATAATTATTGTTCTATTGAAGAGGCAAACAGTGCAAGTATTACTGAATTTGTGCTGATGACGGTTGTTTGTTAAAGAATTGTGATGATACTTGATTGTAATGAAAATGGGAAACAGAAGATGCAAATTTATTGAATAAAAGTTATTGTTTGGAACTGATTGAAGACTCTGTTCTGCCTTTATGCTAGTGTGGCCTACATAGCCACCTCACAAAAACGACAGATAAACAAAGGTACATTGTAACATGTACATGCAGGTTTCAAAGAAAAAATCCACTTGCCACTTATGGCACTTGCAGGATAAAATAATTTACTTGCTCTCCAGTGAGAGCGGCCTGCTTTCTCCTCTCCAAGACTGCCTCTCGTGCCTGCACACAGTGCAATAATGAAGAACTATGGTTTCCAAGTGATACTCGAAAGGCATGACAAGAGCCTACATATTAAAGATGAAAGCCACTGATGATTAACACAGAAACTTGTCACAGAGATGATACAAAACAGGCAAATACTGTGCATGCAATTCTTCCCTTTGTGAGGAGAATTTCCTGGATTGAGATGGAACACCTGCAAGAGCAGCCGTGCCAGACTTTTAATGTCTGTCAGCAGACATCGGAGGAGCCTTGACAGGTTGACCTTTTGCTGAGCTTAGTACCACGCTGACCTCTGCAGTGACAATGAGGCAGCCGGTGGGCATTGTGGTCAAGTGACCTTGACTTTTTCCTAGTGTTTCTTGGGGAATGCGTTGTCTCAGAAGATGCAGAAAGCTTTAAATTATCCAAATGTTTCGTCTTCTCAGTTTCTGTTAAGTGAGGAAGATTTGTTGAAATGAAGAGCAGCTGGCCAGGGACAGGGAATCACTTTGACTTAACCAAGGATTTATGATAATCGGGTTTGTATTAAGGTTAAGTGGGGAGCACTGTATATGGTTTCATAATGAAGGAATTCACTATGTGACACCTATGATGGCCAAAATCATATGTTTAGAAGAAAAATCTGTCACTACCATAAAAAATCAGGTTAGCAAAATACAGATAGGAGCTTTTTAGCTACTCGGGAGCAGATGCTTCTTTGTTGTGTCATTGTTACTTGATGGTACATGTTACCTAGCATATTTGAAGGTCTCCCTCATTTTTAATGTTACAGCATTATACATTAATGTTCATACAATATTAAAAATGAAAACCAATGAATAATACATGTACTTTGCTATATACATTATGTCAAGGCCAGGTATGGTGAGTAGTTATTGCATACCTATACCAAAGATTCTAAGTCTTTGCCGATACCTTGAAAATGGGATATCTCCCACAGCCACCATCCAGAGCTGAACACAGCACACAGGCAGCAGATATAATAACAATTTAATAAGCCACTCCACCGTCCAAGCACAAACTCCAAATAACAAATCACCACCACCCCCATCAAATCACAACTTCCTCCATAGCACAAATCAGCATCCCCCCCCCCACCCCCACCCCCATCCCCAATAACAAATCACCACTTCCCTCATCAATTCACAAATCACCACTTCCTCCAAAGCACAAGTAGGCATTATCCCATCAATGCACAAAGCAACACTCTGTCAAAATAACAAAAATCTTTAACATTTCACCAACCTTCCACAGGCGCTGCACAAATTACAAACCCTTCACTGTCACTGCATAAACCACCAGCCCTTCACCAATCAAGCACAAAAATTACCCTCTACACTCCAGTAAAACCCCTCATTAAATACCTCACTACTGGCCAATATCTTGTGCAACCCATACCCAACCGACCAAACTTGCACGGAATGAACAATTAAATTTACCAACACGAATTCCACGTGCACTACACATAATGTTGCATGAAAACCACACTAATTCCCTAGTAAAACAACACAAAACAGACAGTGATGAAGTTCAGCCAGTGAGTACTAACTCCTCGCTAACAGTTTAAAGGGCATTCCACATGAGTTGTGACACATTACAAATGCATTCATTACTACACATGATATCCTTACCTAAATTTCTTCCCATGAAGATAACATTCACATAGACCTTATTGGTTCTATGAAGGCAATTCTCCTGCATTTTAAATAATGGAAGAAGCAACAAACAACATTCACCATTGGCTGTGCCTTTCTGAAGATTTTCAAGTACTAGAGAGCACTTGTAGAACCCAAACCCTCCGCAAATGCAGGCATCAGTATGGTATAATTTAGGCAGCATGCTCTGCTTCCCAGGCCTGACGCTGCATTGGGTGCTCTGCTCTTGAAGGGTTGTGCTACTCAGAGCAACTGTGGTCACTGAAGAATCTGTCAGGGCTGTTGCTTTGTGTATCACAGCCATTCAGGAGCAAAGCGCCCTAAATACTACTGAACTACCAGCACCTTGAATGACCCAAAAGGTCAGCTCACATAACAATTCGTGTTCATCTTGAGTGCACGCCTGCTTTGCTTCGAATGATGTGGGTCTACCCTAGCATGTGCATAATGCTGTCCCTTTTTGCTACTGCTGATGCTTCCCTCACACCCTCAACTGCCACTTCAGAGGTGTCCTGCTGGATGTCATTTCCTCTGTCGATGTCCTCATCACAGACTGACTCCCTCTCCAGCAGAAAATTGTGCAGCACACAGCAGGTCACAATCATCTGCGATGCATCGGAGGCTATCCTGCAGTCAAGACTTCTCAGTTTCCTGAACTTCCCCTTCAGGAGCCCAAAGGAGCGCTCAATGTCGACTCGAGTTGAGCTGTGCGCTTGGTTGTATGACTTCTGTTCTGGAGTCAGGTGACCATTATCCCTGAAGGGAACAAGGAGATGGATTCCCAACGCATAGGCTGAGTCCCCTAGGAGATGGAATTGACTATCAGGTGGATTCTGTACAAGAAACTCATTCAGGGAACTATTTCTGAATACCCTGGAGTCATGCACTGATCCAGGGTAGGCACAAAAGACATCCAAGAACCTGAGGTTGCTGTCACAGACTCCCTGCAGGTGGATGGCAGGAAAACCTTTCCTGCAGACAAATGATGGTTGTGAGGCAAAGGCTCCACTGACAGGAATGTAGGTGCCATCAATGGCACCAATTACACCAGGGAATCCAGCTCTACGGGTAAACTGCTCAGCTATCTTTGGATAATCATCTTCTTTTGGCCATAAGATTTTCCTCTGAAGAATAGCAGGCCCTGTCATTACCCTGCAAAAATTCATCAGGTAATAATGAAGAGATCCCCTGCTCATGCCAAACCGGTCTGCGACGCTTCGGAAGGTCTCCTGATTACTCAGGAACCACACGCAAGCCAGCGTTCTCTTCTCAAGGGTGAGGGTTCTGACAGTTGTATGTGGACCAACGAGATCCAACAGTGCCTGCAAATGTAAAGAATTTGCTACAGTCTACTATTCCATGCTAAAATATACAATACTAGCCGCTTCGCGTCCAGGCAATGCGCAAAGCGTCAAAGCCACATACAAAGCCGAATTCTTCAGCGGCCATTTTGTTTTTCTCATTACGTAACCATAACCAAAAATGTGTTCACAGATCTTCATCATTTGACTTTACCTACCCATACACCAAATTTCGGTCAAATCTGAGCACTTTGAGTTTTCGGCGGCCATCTTGTTTGTGCCCACTTCCGGTTACCATGGCGACACCATTTTTTTTTACCCCACCATGACCTGACCCTGGCCCACATCTAACCCCATACCAAGTTTTAAGTCGATGGGAACTCCTGTGTCTCAGGCGGCTTCGCCGCCTTCGACACAGTTGTCCATTGTTTCCTCAGCCGCCATTTTGTTTTTCTCGTGACGTAACCATGGTAACAAAAAATTTGTTCGCAGATCTTCATCATCTGACTTTACCTACCCACACACCAATTTTCGGTCAAATCGGAGCACTTTCAGGTTTCGGCGGCCATCTTGTTTGTGCCCACTTCCGGTTACCATGGCAACATCATTTTTTTAACCCCACGCTGACCTGACCCCGATCCACACCTAATTCCATACCAAGTTTCAAGTCGATCGGAATAAAACCAAAGACTATTCATGTGTAACTATATAATCTTTGATAAAACTGTGGAAACGTATGAGTGTCACACAGACAGACAGACAGACAGACAGACAGACAGCGAAAATATCTGAATTTGTGAAATTGCCGATTTCGTGTAATCAGCAGCTTTATTGCTCATTTCACGTAATCGGCAAAACGTTGCCTAATTCACGTAATAGGCAGCGAACTGCCGAAAATGTGTAACGCACTCAAAACTTTGCCCAATTCACGAAATAGGCTGCCGATTTCGTGAAATAGGCAGCTGATTATGCGAAACAGGCAATGTCTGCCCATTACACGAAATCGGCAAGATATGAAACTGATTGTTCGAAATAGAAATTCCATTTCGATTTGTTCGTTGTGCATGCTTTTTTCGATTGTTGGTTGCTGCACTGATCTGACCTGAGTTGCTTCGATTATTTCGTTGTGCATGCTTTTCTCGATTGTTGATTGCTACACTATACACTGATCTGAGTTGCTCTCAAATGTACTTCTCTGATCACAGAAGAAAATATACTTGGAGACAAACACATAGAGAGAGAGACAGTGCAGGGGTGTGTTATTTTAACTTTTAGAAGGAACATGGGTGATCAATTCCGAAGTAAGTTTTTGGACAAAATTGACAATGAAAACTTCCAAAGATTCTCTCTTCCATCGACCGATGACTACCGACAAATGGTGAATATGTTGTCGAACGTCAACGAAAGCAGAGACCGGACCTACTACTACGTCAAGCGCAAGTTCTCCCTAATTGATGTCCATGGGTTGAAAAAAATAATCAAAGTAAGTTTCTCTCTCTCTCTCTCTCTCTCTCTCTCTCTCTCTCTCTCTCTCTCTCTCTCTCTCTCTCTCTCTCTCTCTTTATCCCAGTGTATTAAAAGTTTAAAGTCTCTCTCTCTCTCTCTCTCTCTCTCTCTCTCTCTCTCTCTCTGAATTGAATAGTCGAGGTTGTTACTGAAGATATTTATATATTTCATTGTTTAATTGCAGCCTCCAAAAAACCCGGGTGACCCACCAACATACATCGCGGCAAAATCCGAATTGTTTGACATTCTACTTGAGGCCCATGTCAGTACCGGCCATGGAGGAGAGAAGAAAACAAAACAAGTTGTCGATGAGCGATACAGCAATGTGACCATGAAAATGGTCAGCATATTTGTGTCGCACTGTGAGACATGCCAGCGCAAGAAATCGAAGCCCAACAAAGGTCTTGTCGTAAGGCCAATCCGGAGTGACAGTTTTGGCAGCAGAGGACAGGTTGACTTAGTTAACATGGAGTCAACACCAGATCGTGGCTTCGTTCAAATCTTGAATTATCAAGATCATTTCACCAAGTTTCTCATTCTCAGGCCGATGAAATCTAAAACAGCCGCGGAGACAGCCCACAACTTGATTGATATATTCACGACAATTGGCGCCCCCTCCATTCTTCAAAGTGACAACGGGAGAGAATTTGTTGCCGGGGTGATCAACGAGCTTAAAATGATGTGGCCACAGCTGACCATAGTCCATGGTCGTGCGAGGCATCCACAAAGCCAAGGATCAGTGGAAAGGTCAAATGCAGATGTAAAGCAAAAATTAATTGCTTGGACGGTGGACAATGAGTCTACGCAATGGGCAGAAGGGCTACGCTTTGTGCAACACCAGAAGAATTCCACCCCTCATCGGAACCTTACAAACAAATCACCATACCATGTGGTATTCGGACAAAAACCGATGTTGGGTCTACTTCGTACGACGTTACCAAGAGAAGTCATTGCTCATTTGGAGACAGAAGAGGAACTCGAGTCTGCACTGCGAGAAATGCATGACGACAGCTCCAATCTACCGACGGAAGAAGGAGCAACAACAGAGAGACCAGCAAGCGAGTGTGAAGAATCAGAAGAAGAGGAACGAGAACGAGACGGAGAACTTCAGTCAGCGCTAGAGTCAGAACGATATGGAGATAGAGAGGAGAATGGTGCATCTGATTTAGACAGACTATTTCGCCAAATAAGAGCAAGGAGCACACCGGGGCAACAAGCCAGACTCGATCCTGTTGCATCACGCATTGATGCCATCTCGGACCAGCGGGCTAATGCAGCTCTTGGCCAAGAAAGGAGTCGACAAGAAATGAGCAGGAGCGCTCAGCAGTCAGCAGGCGAAACGACACCGGGGCAACAAGCCAGGAGCGCTCAGCAGTCAGCCGGTGAATCTGCTTCTGGAGAAGGGGCATCATTTGGAAGACTCGATCCTGTTGCATCGCGCATTGATGCCATCTTGGACCAGCGGGCTAATGCAGCTCTTGGCCAAGAAAGGAGTCGACAAGAAATGAGCAGGAGCGCTCAGCAGTCAGCAGGCGAAACGACACCGGGGCAACAAGCCAGGAGCGCTCAGCAGTCAGCCGGTGAAACTGCTTCTGGAGAAGGGGCATCATTTGGAAGACTCGATCCTGTTGCATCGCGCATTGATGCCATCTTGGACCAGCGGGCTAATGCAGCTCTTGGCCAAGAAAGGAGTCGACAAGAAATGATGACCTCAAGCAACGCAAGACTACCACCTTTGTGTGTTGGTGAGTGCATTTTGGTTCCAGTGTCTGAGTTCGACAGAGGGAGGCTGGATGGTAGAAATATTGTGGGAGTGGTGTCAGAAATTACACGCAATGGCTGCTACAGGGTAGCGACACGTCCACGGCATAATAAACACATCGTACTGCCGAAATCAAATTATGAAGGCAGGCAGTCAGTTGCTGACGCTTGAAGACACTTCTCAGGAAGTGCATAGTGCTCGCAAAGTAGCATCTTTGCACTCGGCAACAGGCGGCCAAGGCTACGCAAAATGCTCATGTGCCACTGCTTGTAGCACAAAAAGATGTGCATGCCGAAAGTCCGGCACTTTGTGTCACAGTCATTGTCACCCGAGAAATGCCAAGTGTAAAAACAAATAGATTGCAGGAAATTGACAATGGAGTTTGTTTGCTTAGTCTAAATGTGCTTTATGCAATTTGGAAGCATAATATAATCATTATTGTGTTAACACTCATTATTATATTGTTTGTCTGTTTGTTTGATTCTGCTACATTAAAGGTGCTTTCAAGCTAAACTCATGTTTTGAATTATATGAAACAAAAAGGAAAACATTTAAACAAAATAGAACTGGAGAAACTTTCCGATTTCGCGTAATGGGCAGACATTGCCTGTTTCGCGTAATCAGCTGCCTATTTCACGAAATCGGCAGCCTATTTCGTGAATTGGGCAAAGTTTTGAGTGCGTTACACATTTTCGGCAGTTCGCTGCCTATTACGTGAATTAGGCAACGTTTTGCCGATTACGTGAAATGAGCAATAAAGCTGCTGATTACACGAAATCGGCAATTTCACAAATTCGGCACGACACACATATATATATATATATATACAGATTTCATTTTGACAAAAAGATGCAGCAATCCCAACACTTTATGACATCTAATATGTTTGTTTTTCACTATCAGTGCAAACCGTAATTCCATTTAAATACAACACAATTATTAACTCATCATTCTCATGTTCACATTCGTATGCATACATGTGATCTCATTAAGGAACTACTACATTGCATCACACTTATTACATAGATCTATATTTTAGGATCTAGCTGGTTGTAAACACGTGTGCACCTCTCTCTCTCTCTCTCACACACACACACACACACACACACACGGATATATCACATATTATCTCCGACGATGTAAAATAACAGAACGCACCAAACAAATACTAACCTGAAACGATGCTCGACACATCCGAAAATGTGCCCTGAAGAGTCCATCACCGTAGGTCGGCACCGTTTTCTCAGCGTAGTCCTCTATTCGTGCGTTGCCTAGTGGCTCCTTCTTCTCTGTTGGTGTTGCAATTGCCATGATTATGGCAGGAATTGCATCTATATATGGCTCGTCACTTCCTTCTGATGCCAATTCCTCAAACAAAACACGTGCTACTGCTTCACGTGGCGAAAGAGCGTTCATCTCCGACATCTTACTCTTAGCATTTAACAAGCAGCGCAGAAGAGTTACCTCCCTTCAACAAGTGAAGCGCTACACTGTTGGTGTTCAGCTGGAGGTGCAAAGAGCTGTCATGAAAATCCGCCGGTCCCTAAAAATAGATCCGGCGTTCGCTGGCAGACGAGGATCTGAGGAGGGAAATAGTAGAAGGTAACTGGGGCTTGGCCCACAGCTACCCTTGTACAGACACAGCAGTTAAGGGCAGACAGATGAGATTAGACACAAAATGTTAGTCTTTCTGTTAGTGAATCAACAGCATTCTGCCACACACTCCTTACTTAATACTTTCTACAAAAGTCAAATCAAGACAAATCAAAACTGACCATAGGAAAGGCAGCATTGATGTAGATGGTTTAACATTCACAGCTGCAGCTCCATCTCTCTGTTGCGTATGGTCAGCAAGCCATGCACTCATGAAAGAAGAAAAATGAACAGTCCCTGGGAATTTCATCAGAGGATGTACATGTGGAGTTCATATTGCCATGCTCAACAGCCACACCTGATCCCTGTGGCCAATCACTTTCACAAAACTACAGCCAGTGTAAGAAACACCCCACAAAGCCAAGTACACAACTAAACAGGACATGCACATCCTGAACCTCTCCTCAACAATGTTACACAACTGTGTGACCTTTCCACGCTATTTCTAGGAGTATATGTTACAGCTATTGCAATGGTTGAAGCCAAAACTTTCAGACATAATTCTTATGTATCTCCTCCTTTACTTGCTGGTCAAGCACTGTTTCCTGACAGATAAATTTGGATGAAAAAGTCAAGTCCATCAGCAATGCACAGGGAGTTGTCTAAGATGAATCATCTGATGTTGAGGGAGCCATACACTTGATAGGTATAGCTTCTACACCTCCACCCTAGTGGTAAACGCATCAGCTACTGTCATGGCTGAAGATGTCAAGACTTGGTGACACAATTCCTATGTATTTATATATATATCTGCCCTCACTGTCAACTGAAGAGCTGTTTCCTGACAGACAGATTTGGATGAAAAAGTCAAGTTGATCCATACTGCACTGGGAGAAACAGGTGTCATCCGGGTTACATCATCAACATTGTGGGAGCATTACACAGTTGTATGGCCTTTCCATGCTATGTTCAGGGGTATATGATATAGCTATTGCAGTGGTTGAAGCTAAAACTTGCAGACATAATTCTTATGCATTTCCTCTTTAAAGCTTTTACTTACTGCTGAGGCACAGTTTTCTGGCAGACAAATTTGGATGAAAAAGTCAAGTCCATCAGCAGTGTGCAGGGAGAGATAGCAGTTGTGGAAGGTGAACCATCTGATGTTGAGGGAGCCGTACACTTGCTAGGTATGGTTTCTATGTTTCCTTCCTAGCGGTAAATACATAATAATAATAACAAGAAGGGCAAAGCCCATACCACTCACATGCTTGACCTTGACCTTCAGGTGACCTTCAAGGTCAAGGTCAAACACCTAAACCTAGCAATGACATCATACACTAAGAACTGCTTTGCACATTTTTCCTACCAAAATACACGTGACCTTGACCATCCAAGGTCATGCAACACAAAGCTGTTAATTCAAGACATAGGAAGCACAATGGTGCTTATTGGCACTTTCTACCATGAGATATGGTCACTTTTAGTGGTTCACTACCCCATTTTGGTCACATTTCATAAGGGTCAAAGTGACCTTGACCTTGATGATATGTGACCAAATGTGTCTCATGATGAAAGTATAACATGTGTACTACAATGTTATGAAGTTTGGAAGAGTTATCTTCCATAGTTCAGGGTCAAGGTCACTTCAAAATATGTATACAATCCAACTTTAAAGAGCTCCTGTGACCTTGACCTTGAAGCAAGGTCAAGTCACTGTGTAGGTTTTTGTACGACTTGTTATCCTACACTACCATGCCAAATTGAGTGTTGATAGACTTAATAGTCTCCGAGAAAAATCCAACGTTAAAGTTTTTTACGGATTAAAGGACGCCCGGTCTGCCCGGACGCCCGGACGGACGCCTGGACGCCCGGACAGATGACACAGGTGACCTATTATGAAAGTATAACATGTGTACTACAATGTTATGAATTTTGGAAAAGTTATCTTTCATAGTTCAGGGTCAAGGTCACTTCTAAATATGTATACAATCCAATTTTAAAGAGCTCCTGTGACCTTGACCTTGAAGCAAGGTCAATCAAACTGGTATCAAAAGATAGGGATTACTTTGCCCTATACACCATATATAGGTCAGGTATCCAATCTCAAAAACTTCAGAGAAAATTGGGAAAATGTGAAAAATGGCTGTTTTTTTAGACATTTATGGCCCCTGCGACCTTGACCTTGAAGCAAGGTCAAGTCACTATGTATGTTTTTTGACGCGTTGTCATCATTCACCATCATGCCAAATTGGGTGTTGATAGACTTAATAGTCTCCGAGAAAAATCCTACGTTAAAGTTTTTCACAGACGCCCGGACGGACGACACGGGTGAGTACATAGACTCACTTTTGCTTCGCATGTGAGTCAATAATGGCTGAAGATGTCAAGACTTGGTGACACAGTTCCTATGTATTTATATATTTGCCCTTACTGGCAACTGAAGAACTGTTTCCTGACAGACATATTTGGATGAAAAAGTGTATGGACACTTGATAGGTATGGTTTCTATGTTTCCTTCCCAGCGGTAAATGCATAATAATAATAATAATGGCTGAAGATGTCAAGACTTCATGACACAATTCCTATGTATTTATATATCTGCCCTTACTGGCAACTGAAGAACTGTTTCCTGACAGACATATTTGGATGAAAAAGTGTATGGACACTTGATAGGTATGGTTTCTATGTTTCCTTCCCAGCGGTAAATGCATAATAATAATAATAATGGCTGAAGATGTCAAGACTTGATGACACAATTCCTATGTATTTATATATCTGCCCTTACTGGCAACTGAAGAACTGTTTCCTGACAGATATATTTGGATGAAAAAGTGTATGGACACTTGATAGGTATGGTTTCTATGTTTCCTTCCCAGCGGTAAATGCATAATAATAATAATAATGGCTGAAGATGTCAAGACTTGATGACACAATTCCTATGTATTTATATATCTGCCCTTACTGGCAACTGAAGCACTGTTTCCTGACAGACAAAATTGGATGAAAAAGTCAAGTTGTAGCTCAGCAGTGCACTGGGAGGGGCTGTAGTTATATGGATTAAATCAACGAATGGCGAGCAAGCTTTACACATGAACTGAACAGCTTCTCTACACCCTTTCAAGTGGTCAGTGCAACACCCACTGCATTGTAATGATCTACTGACATGATTCATACACAAGCTCAGAATTATAATGCTAAAAAAAATGTTTAAAGAGGAAAAAAAGAGAGTGTGTGTGTGTGTGTGTGCATATGTGTGTGTGTTCTAGATGTATTGTGTACAATTTCTGTCCAGTTTCCCAGATCATAAACATAAATGCATCATCGAATGGTGAAAACCATTTGAGTTTGGTCATGCTACTGGTGGACATAAAGAAGACCTAGATCATGGCTAGATGAGATTCAAAAGACCCCGACTCCAAGCTTGATAACATTTAGTCGGTGCATCAGTAATCTAAGCTTGCTGGCAAGACTTTAATATCTCATCCTCTACTTTCCTTATGACACCATGAGACATCAGAGACAAGCTGTTACCCCAGCCTTAGAGTGAAAGGAAACTTTTCTGTGCATCCAACCGCCACTCCATCGACATGGGGATACGAATCAACAACGAGGCAGCAAGGTACAGCTACTTTGTTCATCTGCAAGGGCACGAAGGTCAGATTCAATGAGTAGCAATGGATTGCTGGAGCCTACAGATATGGTTATGAGACCTGGTCACGCACATCATCTTCCACATCAGACAGAAAAGCCAGTTGAGGCTAAATGATTCTAGCAGGTGTGTTGGTAGGATGTTTTCATGTTGTGGAGAAGAGATAGATCATTGCCACCATCATCACCACCATCATCATCATCACCATCGTCATCAACATCATCATTACATCTAGATACATATCAGCGTCCCCTTAAAAATGAAGGATTAACATGACCTTTCCAATGTGTTCCTTTATTAGAATGATATTGTCATCATCACCATCATTATCATCATCATGATCATCACCATCATTATTATCATCATTACCATCATCATGATCATCATCATGTTGTGGAAAAGACATGGATTATCATCATCATCTTCGTCTTCTTCATCATATTTAACATTACTTCCACTATCACAGTTGTTGTAAGCGGTTGTCACAGACGGTGAGACATCCTCCATAGTGTTATATTTGGGGTTCTAACCTCCACTCTATTGCAAGCATTTGTTGGCACATGAAGGCAGATCGGGAAAGCAGCGATATCTGCTCAGGAGGACAACGATCTTCAATGCAAGGAATCCGGGCAGATCGGGAAAGCAGCGATATCTGCTCAGGAGGACAAAGATCTTCAATGCAAGGAATCCGGGCAGATCGAGAAAGCAGCGATATCTGCTCAGGACAACAGAATGGTTCCACACGTCTGCAAGCAAGTAGTTGGCTGCTTTGCAGTTAAATTCTTTGCTTGCCACATGAATAAGGCCACATTAACACAAAAAAGTTGCGGTTTTAACCTGACCGTCCCTACATTCGGGGGGAGGGGGGGGGGAGAGAACAAGAGAACAAACATCATCAAAGGCAAACAAGAAAGCATGTGCTATTCAAGTGATAAAGCATTTATCAGCACTAGATTAATGTTGATGTATGTTCAGATGAATCCAGTATATATACACATTTCCTCACGCGCGCGGGTGGGTACACACACACTCACACACACACATGTGCTGAGTTTCAATATGGCCTCCTCTAAAAAATAAATGAATTAATAAATAATAACTTTTTTGTTCAAGCCTACCTACCGACCATATCTTTTTGAGCCTTGTTACCTTCATAACTTAATCTTTTTGCTTGCCTCAAGATAGAGCTCATTTTAATCTGACCTGCAGCGTGTGATGAAAACGGCTTCCTAAAACCTGAGGTTTTTTCAGGAAAAAAAAACAAAGTCAACAACACTCATTAAAAAATTTATATCTTCACTTCTACACTTCCTAGAAACAAGAAGTACACCACTGTCAAATGTGACGTCTGCGTAGCATCCGGTCTGAAAGGGAGATATAACGCGTGCGTAGCATCTGGTCATAATGGGTTAATAATGAATATACCTGAACATATGATCTGAGATGAGAAATTCTATTTACACTGTATTTCTACATGAGTGCTTTGTTCTAGCTAGCTCAGGAATATTCAGATGAGGGAAACGATGAAATCACACACACACACACACACATTTGTTTTATTAATGCAGCATTTGCAGCCCGAGGATTGCAGATCTTTTCTTACCACACTCAGGTGGGAATTTCATAAATAGTCTGTTTTGCACGAGAGAGAGAGAGAGAGAGAGAGAGAGAGAGAGAGAGAGAGAGAGAGAGAGAGAGAGAGAGAGAGAGAGAGAGAGAGAGAGACAGACAGACAGACAGACAGAGAGGTGTTGAACAACTTTAACCAGTCCTACTGCAATTTTCAATGCATTTCTTCTTAGAATTGCCTGGCAGTGCAACAGCCCCCTACAACCAAGAAATCTATATGTGACTGTGCTGAAAAAACCAAGGCTAATGTTTTTTTTATAAAATAAATTTTAAGGTGAAATTAGATATTTTAACTACAATATTATTAATCTACTAATGCACATTCCAGAAAAATCTGCATTTTCACAAAGGAAATCTTTAAGGGGGCACATGGTGCAGAAAATGTAAATATTAGAAAAAATTCTTTGCTCAGCAAAGATTAATGCTATTTTAATGAAATGTGCAAACAATACAAACACACTGGAAGGAATATCTAGACTAATTTTTATTGTTTCAGATTGAGTTATTCGTGAGTTATTACACAATCCCTGAAAAATATATTACCTATTTTGGTCCTTCTACCAAACTACATTGATCAATCTCTTTGTGGTCTGCAATGGTTGTAACAGAGAAGGACTATATTAAAATATATGACACAATAAGATATCAAGAGAAAGAAACACTCTCAGCATGACATGACTAAACTATTATTAAAATGTAACAAATAAAATTACAATTTTCTGACTGGTCTTATTGTATTCTACATTCTATTACATGTAAACATGACAAAATTTAACATGCTATCTTTATTCTAAGTCATTTTATATTAATTTAAGGGCAAAAATGGTCACGGTAGAAATGGATGGATGGATGGAGTTTTACGGCCTATCAGCCTTGGTAGGTTATATATTAAGCAGGAAAATCATTTAAACAGTATAGAGTGAAGGCAAATCAAGTCACGGTGTCCGTAGTTATTCGCCTCTTACAATCGCGTAGGGAGACGCGGTGGGTCAATTCTTACCCCGAACCCACAGGGGGATGGTCACTATAGAAAGGAAAACCACATTTTGATAAATTTGACTGTAATAAAGTTTGAGAAAGACTACACTTGCAAAACAAATTAACCATAACATACAATTTTATCACATGACTTTTTGATTATAGCATCCATTTCTACTCATGCAAGCAAACTGTTAGCTTATCGTAGGTAAAAGATAGACCGCCGCTTATCATTTTAATTCAGTCTTAACATTTCAGAAGTCAAATCACCTCCAAAATTAAAAATCCACATATTATAGAACGTCTATACCATGTGCCCCCCATAATTTTATACAGTGACATAAACATCAGGAAAATCTTTGTGTAACTTAGTTCACTCATAACTTTACTGTGTTTTCTCGAAAACAATTTGCCCTATTTTAGCCTTGCTTTTCTGCACAGTCACATTTGAATTGAATCAAGGTACGGAAACTAAAAAAATGAAAGTTTGCCTCCTTACCAATAAAACTCAGAAGATGTACAGGTGCTACATCCTCTCTAAAAATATACAAGTATTCTTACTTCCATTTTTTATTCAGGAGTACATGTTCCTTTTCATCTTCATGTGAGCCAGACATTTCCTCAGTCTTGTCATGCAAGTAAGACGAATAAACACGTGTTGAAATGATCCGCTTAGGATGTGACTATTCACATCATGAACATTCATACACGAGTTTCACATCTCCAGTGTTCACTTTGTCAAGTCTGAGGGATTGAGAGACCCTAGTTTTGCATTTCCAGCATCCACTTTTCCAAGTTCTACCCCACAACAAACCCTAGTTTTGCATTTCCAGCATCCACGTTTCCAAGTTCTACCCCACAACAAACCCTAGTTTTGCATTTTCAGCATCCACTTTTCCAAGTTCTACCCCATAACAAACCCTAGCTTTGCATTTCAGTATTAACTTTTCCAAGTTTTTCCCCACAACAAACCCTAGTTTTGCATTTCCAGTGCCCACTTTTCCAAGTTCTACCCCTCAACAAATCTTATTTTGCATTTCCAGCATCCACTTTTCCAAGTTCTACCCCACAACAAACCATAGGTTTGCATTTCCAATGTCCACTTTCCAAGTTCTACTGCACGACAAACCCTAGTTTTGCATTTCCAATGTCCACTTTTCCAAGTTCTACCCCTCAAAAAATCCTAGTTAAGCATTTCTGGTAGAACTTTTCATTCGCCATGTCTTAGTGGGTGAAAGACTCAGCAAGGGCATCCAGCATATTCCTCTCCTTCTCATGCAAGCTCTTAATGTTCTCCTCTAGCTCTGCCACCTCCTTCTTCACTTTCAGCAGGCGCTCGGTGCACAGGCGAGAATGCTGGGTGTTGTTGGTGCTCATTTCCACCTTGTGGGTCCGCACCTGCTCCAGCTGTTGCTGAATCTGCCGCCTCTGCTCCTCCATCTTTCGGTCTTGCTGTCCCGTCACAAAGGCCTTGAGCTTCTCGCTCTCGATGCTCCTCAATTCCGTCAGCAGTCTCCCCTCCACCTCCCCCAGCTTCTTCACCGTGGCAAGTTTGGCTTTCACCTGTGCATTCATTGCGTCCTCCAGGGATTTCATTTCTGCATTGCTTGCTGCAAGTTTTGCCCTCCACTTTCCCAGCAGTTCTCGGATGTCGTCCAGGTTCTTCTGCAAGTCTGTCTGCATGGAGTCTGTGTTGGCACTGAAGCTGGCCTCTGCAGCAGGTTCACTGGGCTTCACAATTGGGTCAGTCGCTGGAATCATGGGCACACTCACCTTGGCAGGTAAGGGCTGTGGGGGTCTGTGTTGTTCCACGGCATGACTGAACTTCTGGACCGATTCCTGAAGCAGGAGTTGCTCCTTCTCCTTCATCAACCGAATGTTGTCCTCGAGGTCTTTCATCTGGGTCCGGGCACTCTTCAAGTCTCTTTCTTGATTCCCTGCCAATTCCACATCGCCGCTCACTGCCATCTGCACAGCCTTCAGTCTGTTCAGCTCCAGCTGGATGTACTCACACCTCTCTCTAAGACCTTCATCCACACGATGTGAGGTGGAGTACCTGCTCATCTCTCTTTGTACAAAGGACAGTTCTGACATGAGCCTCATCTCAGACTCTGTGATCTTCTCCAGGGACTTAACTTTGGCCATGCAGGCCTTGTTCCAGTTTTCCTCCAGGCCTTGCACTTGCAAACTGAGTGTGGTCAGCTCTGCTCGCCACTTCTTCAGCAGTTCCTGAACCTGCATCAAGTCCTTGTTGACTGCTCTTGGGGCCACACCTAAGGGAGGAATCTCCACTGAGCTGAGAGAGGAACGCTCCACTACTGCACTAGTCCTAACAGCAGCAGTACTTGAGTTTCCTGCAGGTTGGTGGTGCTCACCGACACCATCTGCGAGGCGGATCCCATGGTTGTAGTCAATCACTGCTGTGATGGCCCCAGCTCTGCAACTATTTGAAGACCTCTTGTCTGAAGTCACTGCAACTCCTGTTGAATCTGAGCCATGCTGTGGACCCAGTCCCTCAGTTGGATACTGAGGCTGGTAGTCTCTGTTGGTGCTGTACTCTCTATAGCTACTGCCACTGTTTCCTTCTCTGAAAGTGGTACCAGGTGGACTTGATAGATTATTGTTGATGTGAAACGGCTTTTCAATCTTTGGAGGGCATGTGGCGACAAGTAGGTACTGCAAATTCATCATGGGCTGACCATCAGAGAGCTTGCTCTTCTGGTCTTCGGTTGCTTTGGCACGAACAGCTGGAGTCTTGCTTTCAAGCCCTTCCTGCTTATTCAGCTGCTTCTTCAGCTGGTCAAGGCGAAGCTGCAGGGCGGACACCACATTCGCCTTAGACTCACCTAGGTCAGTGGTCAGCAAGTTGTTGAACAGAAGACGCTCATTCTGGCTCAAGCCCAGGTCTGGCTGATTGAAATTAACGCAGGATGCACTGGAAACAGAAGGATTCTGCGACTTGGATGGCTTGGAAATCACAGAAGAAGAAGAAGTTCTTGGCAAATCTGAGAGCCTGTCTGCTGAGAGTCGGCCATGGATGCTAGAGGAAGGCTCAGAGATGGGAGAGACTCTGACAGAGGATTTGCTTCCACTGGGAATTCTGTGCCTGTCCTGTCCTTCGTGTGTCTGGCCATCCATTCCAGCTTCCCTATATGACATGGTGAAGGGTTTCTTTTGGTCATGTCTGTAGTGTCCACCATCACCCCTACTGCTGGTAGAATTTGTGTCACTACTCTGCTGGGGGTAAGATGACGCAAGATTTCCTCCAGGAACTCTGGCAGATGAAGAAGGAGCTTCCAAGTGTTCTGCGTTCCAGTCATACCTTGGAGTACCTGCAGGTGAGCTGACGTGGTTCCTCCATTGTCCACCATCCCAAGAATCTTGAAAATCTGAGTACATGGGATTTTCTTCTGCCCTGCTTGAATAATACGAATCACTGCCAATTGGTCCGGGATATCCCTGCATATGTCTGCCCTCATGAGCAGTCATCGGAATGAAGCTTCTCAGTTCATCCCTGGGGACTTCATCTATCCTGGTATCATCCTTGCCATGTCTTTTTCCTTTGGACCATTGTGAATGATAGGGATCTCTCATAGGACTCCTTTCTCTCGCAAAGTTGTACAGACTGCTTGAAGGCTCGTAAGTCCCTCCCTTGTGTGTGAGTTCTCTGTGTCCCTCAGGCATCACCAGGGCATGTGGGGGTGGACCAGCTGTGTTCAACTGCCTCTGGGATTCCAGAGATGGCGTGGGCATAAAGTCAGGGACAGACCTCTTCTTACGTCTCTTTCTCCGCCTGCTTGAAGGCTCGTAAGTCTCTCCCTTGTGTGTGAGTTCTCTGTGTCCCTCAGGCATCACCAGGGCATGTGGGGGTGGACCAGCTGTGTTCCTCTGCCTCTGGGATTCCAGAGATGGCGTGGGCATCAAGTCAGGGACAGAGCTCTTCTTATGTCTCTTTCTCCGCCTCCCCCTAGGGGCTGTCCTTTCACTACCGGGAACACCCACACCGTCCTGATAGGGGTGGAACACTGGTACTTGAACTCTGTCCATGTCTGGGTAAGGTCTGCTGTAGCCTTGACCCCGCCACTCCCTCGGCCTCTGGAGGTCACTTCTAAATTTAGACATGATGAGAGAGGGTCAGCAATTTTGCAACCAATGACTGGTCCTGATGTTTCCTGATGGGCTATTGATTCATCAGCACAGTCACCTGCAAATAAACACAAACAGCCTTATATCATGACATGTGATCTTTCAATTGGAATGGTTGTTATGAAGACACATGACAATGACATTTTGGTAGAGTCCAAAACCAGGACCTGCAACTTCTCTGTCTGTGGTGTATGGATGGATGTTTGGGCCAGTGTATGGATGGATGTCTGGGCCAGTGTATGGATGGATGTCTGGGCCAGTGTATGGATGGATGTTTGGGCCAGTGTATGGATGGATGTCTGGGCCAGTGTATGGATGGATGTCTGGGCCAGTGTATGGATGGATGTCTGGGCCAGTGTATGGATGGATGTCTGGGCCAGTGTATGGATGGATGTCTGGGCCAGTGTATGGATGGATGTCTGGGCTAGTGTATGGATGGATGTCTGGGCCAGTGTATGGATGGATGTCTGGGCCAGTGTATGGATGGATGTCTGGGCCAGTGTATGGATGGATGTTTGGGCCAGTGTATGGATGGATGTCTGGGCCAGTGTATGGATGGATGTTTGGAGTTTTACGGCCTATCACCCTTTGCAGACCGTGTATTGTAAGGCCAGTAACCACGAACATCACTGGAACAGTTCCAAGTGCAATTCAAGTCAAGATGTCTCTACTTATATATATGCCTCTTATAAATCCTGTAGGGAGACAGGGTGGATCAATTCTTTTACCCTCAACCCATAGGGGAAGCTCATGGCCCAGGCCTCTAGGCACGGCATATGTCCCGTGTGATGGGGGTAAAGGCTGTCTATTTTTCTCTCTGGTGTGACTGATCTTAAAGCCGATTGTTTGCTCTCACTCTATGGAGGAAGGGTCTCTGCATGTCCATACAAGTGGCCGGGGGCAGAGGTCATGAACCTTTCCCTCTGAATGGGTTATCCAATCAATCCTAATTGTGACACCATGGTAAGGGTAACACTAACATGCAGTAGGTCGGTCCATACTTTTTTTCCTTCTCTTTTCTAGATGATGCCAAATTGAACATAAACCAAACTTTCTTTCACTGAAAATGCATTTTAAAAAACGTTTAAAAGTGGATTCCCTGAGTGCACACAGGGCAGGGAAGATGGGACAGCATGCAGTTTGATTACCTTCAATTTCTTTCTTTTCTTTCTTGGGGGGATGAATTTTTTTTAACTTTAGGGTTGGAAATGAAAGCAAAAAAGTATAGATTGGGTTACCGCAACCCTTCAACCTCCCCCCACCCTTCAAACCCCCCCACCCCCACCCCCCTCCCCAATGGAGCATGTACATGTATATTTATCCAAGTCTGTCTGTCTGCTTCCTCCTCATGGATATCAAATAGACAAAAAGCTTCCTTGATCAAGCCGCTGACAGTTAGAGAAACAGCTTGCCAATATTTGCAAATTTATCTACTATTAGTATTATAGTTATGTTTTGGCAAGGAAAAAAAAAAGTGGTTACAGTAACCAATCCTAAACATTTTCCAGCCATTAACAAAAGAAAGAAAAGAAAGAATTTGATGGTAAACAATAATTTGCATTCTGTCCCATCTTCCCTGCCCTAAGAGCACACTGGAAATCCATTATTTACAAAGAGAGAAAAAGTGTTTTCAGTGAAAGAAAGTTTGGTTTATGTTCAATCTGGGCTCTTCTAAAAAGACAAAAAGAGGTTCAGGTTGACCTTCTGACCCTTTTCATTTTTTTGCCATGTTACCTTGACTACAGTACAATCATTTTTTGGGGTATTGGCCTATTGGTATGAATATTTATGCAATTTTGTCTTTTTTGGGGGGGGTCTTCTCTTCTTCTGCTACTTTTCTTCCTCCTCTCTCATCCTCCTCTTTTCCAGATCCTCTCCCTTCTGCTTTTACTTCTACTTCTAGTCCTGAAATGTGTGGGCTGCTTCTTCCAGGCCAATTGAAATGATCTAACACACCATGAGAAAGGACTTCAAACATTTGATAAGAAATAAGTTAATAAGATACTAAAACAACACATCTCTGTGACTGACATTGTAGCCATTATGAAGATACAGAACAAACGAATGAAAAGAAAAAGAGAAGAAAAACATACCCTCTTGGCAAAAATCATGTTATGTTACTGATTTGCATGGCCATGGGCAATGTGTACGACACAAATTGACAGCAACTAAGCACAAACCCAATAATATCAATGACTGACAACGTGAAAGATCTAACATCTAAATTTCCATCCTTTTCCCACCATACATTGGTCCCATACTTTGTCAAAAGCTTGTCAAAAAGACTCCTTATCTCAGTCAATTCTGAGTTTCTCTGCGCAGCTCTCGACGTCTCGTTCAGACTCGTTCGGTAGTTGCCGTAACGCTCGACAGAAGAGTAGACGACAGGTCTGTTTCAAATCAAATGCTAGTGATGAGTCGACAACATTCATCTTCAACAACAGCCATTGCTGTTAGTATTACTGTCAAATATCATGCAAGCGGTCGAAACGTTAACTAGAAGAGCGGCACCGACTACTACAGCACATCAATGATCAAAAATCACGTTGAACGTGGTGTCGGCGTTCGTACGGTTACAGTACGAGTACACACTACACTGCCTCAGGCTCAGGTCCGGTCTCTAGGGAATGTTCAGTCACAACGAGGGCATTCATCCGCAACATAGCATCAACGATGAGGCATGGAAGCAATTTACCTGTTCTTCGATCAAAGGGAAGCTGCCAACGCGAACTTGACGGGGTAAGACGGATAATAATAACGAATCAAATGTACATGCAGCGTCGAAGTCATAGCAAGCGGCCATGACCCATGTGGATCCATGCTTCCTGCAAAAACTTTATCCGGATCTCATCGCAGAGTTATCTGCGAGGGACGTGTTTATGCGATTTTCAGCTTCTGCACCTGTTCTTCGCATGGAATCTATCTCGACAAACGACGCATTAGTTGCTGTACGAGTATTTGGTGCATTTGTGTAGTTTCACACATTATGTAGCGTGCAAAAAGTTATTTTCCGTGCAAAGCGTCTTCCCCTGCCGGAAATAATCTCAGAGTCACCTCCCTGTAGTCTATTTTTAGTCAGGTTTTATAAAACGCGACCGTTGAAAGAAACCAAAGACCCTATACAATAGCTAATAAAATCCATGCAAAATCGACTAAACACACTCCCGGTCTATCAAGGGATATTGTTCAACGTATTGAGGATTTCTGTAATGAAAGACTTCCTCATGATGCTGCATTCCATATTCCTACTGTCACCTCACATGAGGTGATGCAATACTGTATTGAATACACCTTTCAACTTTCAAGCAAACGATCCACGGACCTTGATGGCATCAGTTCTCATGTACTAAAAATTTCGCTCCCCGCCATACTGCCTTCATTGACACACATTTATAACTTGTGTATGTTACCGTCATGAGTGGTAATCAGGCAGAACTAGTAATGACTGTTTTTTTTAGTCATTACCAGTAATGACTGATTCAGTCAGTGGTTACGAGTAATGACTGAAAGTCTTAGGCATTACTAGAATTGACTAGTCATTTCACGTAAAGGACCGAATTTGCATATTGACCTCACCGTCATCAAGCGAAATTAGTCATTACTGGTAATGCCTGTGTTTCAGTCAGTCAATATGTGAAACTGTTGCTGTTGCAAATGTCTCCTCCATTGTGACGAAGTATAACACAGGATCAGTCGGTGACTTCCGCTTCATGATGAGTCGTTGAGTGGTGCCACATTCCAAGACTTCGAATCTGTAACACACATGTTGCAAACGGAAACATAAGCTATCCTCAGCGTAATCAATCACAGTCTGGAATGACCAACAGAAAGAGAGAGAGAGAGAGAGAGAGAGAGAGAGAGAGAGAGAGAGAGAGAGAGAGAGAGAGAGAGAGAGACAGACAGACAGACAGACAGACAGACAGACAGACAGACAGACAGACAGAGAGAATCGTTTTGCGAATCTGTAACACACACGTTGCAAACGGAAACACACAAACACAGACTGAATGATCAACAGAGAGATCAAAATTCGTTTTGCACGCGCGCAACACACACATAAACACACACACACACACACACACACACACACACACACACACTAAAGAGAGAGAGAGAGAGAGAGAGAGAGAGAGAGAGAGAGAGAGAGAGAGAGAGAGAGAGAGAGAGAGAGAGGAGGAAAAATTTACCTTTCTGCCAAGTAATACTGGTGACGGCTTTTTGTACTGGTGTTGCTTTGGACTGCCAGTAAATCTGTTATGTTGGCCTGATATTCCAGGTTTGTCATCAGTTGCCTTCCTCCACTTTGCCGAATTTTTTGCATTTCCTGCATGAAACGGTTTTCTGTGGCTTCATCCATGCCGGCAGCTTCTGAATGAATGAATGCAAGTGGGCCTCAGTAACAAGAGCACCCTTCCGGGCTGATTTGTTTTCAAGTGTACATGTGACTTGTGAAGTATATCTGACCACTGGTCCGTCAACATGATGTCTAATCATCAAGCAGTAAACCCAAGAACAACATGACGTTGAACCCAACGTCAACATGATGTCTAATCATACTTTTAAAAAAGTTACGTCTCCTGCCTAGTCATCAAGCGTTCAGTTCACGACATGTGCTAGTCAATTCTAGTAATGCCTAAGATTTTCAGTCATTACTCGTAACCACTGACTGAATCAGCCATTACTGGTAATGACTAAAAAACCCAGTCATTACTAGTTCTGCCTGATTACCACTCATGACGGTAACATGTATAAGAAACAGTATCTTCCCGTCTCGTCTTCAGCAGGCCAAGGTCATTCCATTGCCTAAATCTAAGACTGCTTCAGTACCCGATGATTACCGTCCCATCTCAATTTTGCCTCTTATCTCCAAACCACTAGAAAGACAGACAGAGAGAGACAGAGAGAGACAGAGAGAGACAGAGAGAGAGAGAGAGAGAGAGAGAGAGAGAGAGAGAGAACGAACGAACGAACGAACTTTATTTTACAAGGGTAGTGAATTAGGCAGTAGTGCCTTTCTTACATTCAGCCCTTGAGGCAAAATATTCAAATGTGGTGAGATAGAGAGAGAGAGAGAGAGAGAGAGAGAGAGAGAGAGAGAGAGAGAGAGAGAGAGAGAGAGAGAGAGAGAGAGAGAGAGAGGAGAGAGAGGGGGGGGGGTAGCTGGGGAAAGGGGGAGGAAGGGAAGAAGGTTGGTGGGTTGGATAGAGAGGGTTGGGGAGAGGGTGGGGGAGAGGGAGGGAGGGGAGGGAGGGAGGGAGGGAGGGAGGGAGGGAGAGAGAGAGAGAGAGAGAGAGAGGGAGGAGAGAGAGAGAGAGAGAGAGAGAGAGAGAGATAGTCATTATAATTATCGCAAGAATTATACATGTACAATTTCTTAAACATACTAAAAATGGGTAGATAGTGTACCAGAGAAGCAAATTTTAAATATGGAACTTGAATCAACTACAATGACATATATATGCATAAAAAACAATTTTCTAAACATCCAAATGTTAAAAACAAATAGCATACAAGTAGGTCATAGCGAGAGAGAGAGAGAGAGAGAGAGAGAGAGAGAGAGAGAGAGAGAGAGAGAGACAGAGAGAGAGACAGAGAGAGAGACAGAGAGAGAGACAGAGACAGAGACAGAGACAGAGACAGAGACAGACAGACAGACAGACAGACAGACAGACAGACAGACAGACAGACAGACAGACAGACAGACAGACAGACAGAGATAGAGAGAAGGGGAGGGAGAGAGAAGGGAAGGGAGAGAGGGACGGATAGGCAGACTGACAGACCGACAGAAACAGACAGAGACAGAAACAGAAACCGAAATAGATACAGGCACGCCAACACATGTGCAGACATTCGTAGGCACACCGAAAGGTAAATAATTATATACAGGAAGCCAGAAATGCTAGCTAGAGGTCTATTAAACCAGCAAGGTGTAATTATTATAACCGATTCAAACGCCGATTTCGTTCTCAGAATCAGTCACTGCATGGCGCCTAGTACTCCACCATTCGAGCACTTTTAAATCTGTAAAAACATTGCATCCTGTGTGTCCAAGCCGAAGGCAAAATGGCCTGTCCTCTACTGTGCATAAAGCCAGGACGTACAGAGTAATTATGATAATGTATGATACAAGAACTGACTGTTGACTTGTACATTACGATGGAAAGATCAACTTTCATGTTATTTACTGGGAACAATTATTAAACAAATGAACAGTCTCCTCCATGTATTTTATATTCCGTGTTTCTGGTCCCAAATTAAACTGTGCTCCATTGCTGTTGCGTTGCCCCTAGAAAGAACTTCGCGACCTCGCTTCTCCCTTTATAAGGGGGAAATCACTCTGAAGGAATGAGAGTAGCCTCCCCATATAGATCTAACAGCCATCTTAGCATAGGCAGAATGAAGTGGAACGATCTTATTTAGCCAGAACGCTTGTATCTTTGTTTCCATGGTTACTGGTAAGTGCAGGCCTCTTTAAATTTCCCAATTTTTCATATAATCTTCAGCAACCGTGACGTAATCGATTTATCTTAGTATCTTATCCCGAAATTCAAGCAACCCATCCGCAGGAATCGCTCTGCAGATCTCACTCCAGCTCATTGACATTAGCCATGATTAGGAGGTGCTCTTTGTTAAAACGGAAGTAAAATATATAGCATTCAATTTTTGCTTCAAAATGCAACCTGGACTGCATGCTAGGGCGCTGAATTCACGCATTGCTGTCTCGTTGTGATGAACAGATTTGTTTCCTGACTAGCACGACACCTTGTCGCTAATGTGCTTCGCTCTCTGTTTGCAGTCAGACCGAGAATCGAGATAACTCGTTCCGGTTCTCGCCACATATCAGCTTTCACGTGAGTGAATGTCTACACCTGTCCTGCCTGCGTCCTCTCAGATCTCCGAGGTAGAGGGCACTTCATACGCGGGCATGTTTTGTTCAACTTACACAGTTTGTATGTCGGTGTGCACGCATTCGTGTGCGTGAGAGTTCAGAGTACACTTGTTTATGTGCAAGTGCGCGCGCCACGTCCACTTGGCGATGACCTCTCAGTAGCTGAAACCCTATGTTGGTTGGCTGTTGAGTCATACTTCAGCAGCTAAGCTGGGGAGGCAGCCAGATGATGAAAAGGTAAAGGTGGCCTTTAATATTGAGACTTTTCGTCTTTAATAGAAGCTCAAACGGCATGCTTTTTATCCACTGGTTATTGAGCTACTTATTATCACTCCAAAACAGTCTTAACTCGCTGGGTAGCATACAACCAGATGAATGAGCCTAAGTTAGTATCCACAAGTTTCCAGCTCAGCTAGTAGCAGTTCTCACAGGTACCCATTTGACACCTGGATGGGTAAAAGTAGTGTGTGAACCGTCTTGCTCAAGCATACAACTCAGGGATCCACAAAGCTTCCAATGTTGCACCCTCTAGCAGATCAATCTAAGTAACCATAGCAACAGAACCCATTGCTACCCAGTGGTATGGGGGTAGGGTGTGGGACGTTTCGTGTGTGTGTGTGTGTGTGTGTGTGTGTGTGTGTGTGTGTGTATGTGTGTGTGTGTGTGTGTGTGTGTGTGTGTGTGCATGCTTGCATACACACTTGTGTATATGAGTGTGTGTGTTTGTGTGTGTGATGTGCATGAACATTCATGTTTGCATTAATCTATCAGCATATGTGACCCCACACCACCAAATCAGTCTTAAGGTAGATTTTTAAGTTGTTGAGATTATTACATTTCCAAACACAACAATGTTTGCTGATTATTTTGATACCAGAATGATTGTTGTAGCTAAACAATTGTAGAAGTTATGGTGGTTTGAAGTCAACACCTCCATCGCAAGCCTTTCTGAGAAAACAGACTTAGAAGTTTGTGTACACTGTCCCACAATTTCTCCTTAGCAACAGGGTATTAGAATCACCGAATCTTCTTGATTTTTTGCCAAAAGTTTGGGAAGGCATCTCTGCACATTTTAATCCATAAGTGTACTGATGTGTTGATTTTAAACAAAACAAAAAAAACAAACCCAAAAAACAATGACAACAGGGGTGAACATCACACAATGGCTAAAAGGTACTCGATACTTGGAATTTGGCAAATTATGTGGTTAAAGATGGTTTAAAATATATATAGCAAAGTCTCCTGCAAGTATTCTTGATGTCCTGTACACCCCTCAACCACCCCTGAAAAAATTACCTTTTAATTTTTTTACAGAAGTCTATTTTTGGTTGTTTTCTTACTCTGAAACACAATCTAAAATGTAGGTGTAGGTAAAATAAGTTTGTATTCAAAATAAATAAATCTGGCATAATAGGAGAGGACAGCAAGGAAACATACACAAGTCGACAAAAAAGAAGAGACGCTAACCTTGGAAAAGGAGGAAATAAAGTCAGAATGTTATTGTCTGAACACATCAATTTATTTAACAATCAACCTCAATACACTTTTTAACTCATTGCTTACGCAGGGATAGCATTAGGAACTTTACCTGTGTACGCAGTGTTTTTGCAAGTTTTCAAAAAATCACACAAAGTCCAAATTTAGAATAACTGTTTAATGGTTGGTACCACAAGAAAGATAATCATTTGCACTTTCTAGCTGAAGTGCTGGATAGTTACAATATGCAGTAAGAAAATTGGGGAAATTTGTTTTTTAACACCAGGTACATGCAATTTTGATTTTTTTGTTTTTTGTTTTACACCTAATGTATTGTAATAATAGTCAAGAGATAAATTTTGCACAACAGTTCTGAAATCAGTATTTCCACATCAAACTATATTGATGAATGATTGACTACAGGATAAAAAAATGCTTGAAAATGATTTTTTTTAGCAAGTCAGAGAGGGGAAATCAGAAAATATACACTTACTCACTGCAATCTGTCTCTGTTTGAATAGAAGAAAAGTCTCAAATGACCTGAGAGAAAGAAGGCGCCCTACTCAGCATAGTCCTCTTTTGTGTGGTACAGTTCATTGGAGGAGTAGAGAAGGTTTTCGGCATCCTCTGCATCCGAATCGATGTCTGTGTCTGCTGTAAAAACCGTTTCTATCTCTTCCTCTCTTTCTGACGCGACGGCGACGAAGTCAATTCGTTTTCGCTTTCAGCCATGAAATCGATTCGTCTTCGCTGTCAGCCACCGCTTCATTCTCGTTGACTGGGACTATTTCCGCATCAGAATCATAAAGATCTTCTTCAGAAGTCCAATATCCACCTAGATCTTCAATATCAGACCCTTCTTCCATCCACACTTCTAATACTTCGTCATTTTCATCACCGATCGATATCCTTTCGACAAGACGCCATGTCGACAAGCGCATAAACCCGACGTAGGGTGAGTGTAGCTTCTACTACATTTAGCTTTCTCACGGGGACTATACTAAAGAAAAGGTTACTCCAGCAAACACACACTGGACAGAGAATAAAGAGCTGTACGATTTACTTCCCTTGAAACAGACACGGAGGTAGGAAAAATTCATTACGGCGACCGCAACACGTACTTGGGCTACGTAGCCAACGGGTGTTGGCGATATCGCAACACGTCCTTGCGCTGCGTAAGCAATGGGTTAACTGTGCCTCAAATTGGTTATCTTACACTTACAGCATACATATCAATGGTCAGAACATACACAGCATGGGTCATTTCTCATGCAGGATGATAGAATACCAAGAATCATCCATTCTTTAGCATCTACGACAAACAAAACAGTAAGATAAAGACACAAAACTCAGGGAACTGCAATTTATGGTAAATGTTAGCTAAAATTATGACTAAGTAGTAAGTGCCAGTGTAAAGAGTTTAAAACTTGCAACAATGATACTACTGAATACAAAGATTAGAAAAATCGAGGATTTAGGTCTACCTCTATCCATGTCTTGAATTGACAGTCTCAAAACGACAATTTCCTCAGGTGAAAACTGTGTCCCCCGATGCTGGTGACGGCACTTTCATCTGTTTGCATCCGTGGCCATTGACCTTGCAAGAT
>JAWQFJ010001305.1:62500-119881 GCA_034096865.1 Theodoxus fluviatilis
ACTTGGTAAAGTGGACACTGGAAATGCAAAACTAGGGTTTGTCGTGCAGTAGAACTTGGAAAAGTGGACACAGGAAATGCAAAACTAGGGTTTGTTGTGCAGTAGAACTTGGAAAAGTGGACACAGGAAATGCAAAACTAGGGTTTGTCATGCAGTAGAATGAAAAGTTCTACCAGAAATGCTTAACTAGGATTTGTTGAGGGGTAGAACTTGGAAAAGTGGACACAGGAAATGCAAAACTAGGGATTGCCATGCAGTAGAACTTGGAAAAGTGGACACAGGAAATGCAAAACTAAAAATTGCCATGCAGTAGAACTTGGAAAAGTGGACACAGGAAATGCAAAACTATAAATTGCCATGCAGTAGAACTTGGAAATGTGGATGCTGGAAATGCAAAACTAGGGTTTGTTGTGGGGTAGAACTTGGAAAAGTGGATGCTGGAAATGCAAAACTAGGGTGTGTTGGTGGGTAGAACTTGGAAAAGTGGATGCTGGAAATGCAAAACTAGGGTGTGTTGAGGGGTAGAACTTGGAAAAGTGGACATTGGAAATGCAAAACTAGGGTCTCTCAATCCCTCAGACTTGACAAAGTGAACACTGGAGATGTGAAACTCACGTATGAATGTTCATTATGGGTCAGTCTCATTTATCATGGTATATGTTGTGAGATGGCAGCCCCAATCTTGTTTTCAAAAGTTGGGTTTGTAGGCATTATATACTGAAACTAGGTCTCCTAAGAAATACTTAAACACAAAAATCTGGATAAAAATAACATTACCAGTGGCTGTACCGCCTCCCGAAGATGTCACTCAGTGAACGTAACAGTTGAGTCTGAGTAACCAAATTTATACTGCTAGAGAAGAAAGTAATAATAAAAACATGTGCAAAATGTGTTTTCTTTTAAGCTTTGAGCTAATTATTAACTTCTGAAAGCAAAAAGAAATAATTTTTTTGGTCAGAAAGCCATAATCTGATAAGACAAAGAGACGCTGCAACAGACACTGAAAAAGCATTTTCGCAGTTTTTTTTAGAAAAGCCCAAGATTCTAAAAAATTCCAGTCTGTTGGTATTAATGACCTATTAACATGTACTTTCAATGGTTAATAAATTAAATCCACAATCTAAAATGTATCTTAAAGATATTTGGCGAATAAATAACAACGTAACAGTTGAGGCCGAGTAACCAAATCAAGAAAGAGAAGTGAAGTGCATGCCTGCAAACATATAGAGTGTAAAATTAATGTGCAACTAATAGTTTGAGGATACATTTATGCAGTGTAATATAAATTTTGTAATTATTTTGTAAATATAATAATATTAATGCAATAAATTGATGTTTTGTTTTGTTGTATGTGCAGTAAGGAGAAAGCGCACAGATGCAAGGCTAAAATTGGCATTTAGTTACAGGTCATTCACATTTTTTACACAGGTTAAACAAAAGATTTTAAGAAGCCCATATTATTTATTAAAAAACCATGTTATCAAAGAAATACAAAGCCACACGCATGTACCAGCCATGAAAACAAACTTCCTTATTCAAGCCTAAAATAATAACAAATGACAATTTGTAAAGAGCAGAAAAACATCCACGCACAAAGCATGTTCGCAGCGCTGTCCAAAAAATTAAAGAACAAACAAAATAAAAACAGTTTCACACCGACAAAACATTGGTAAACTTAACTGTACAACAGAAACATAATTTTGAAAAGAGCATAGCATGAAATAAACAGTAAAGTTTATGCACACCAGACACCAGGCGGCTACCCCTGACACTGATATCCCCCCACTTTCTTTCCCTCCCCCTCTCTCCACCCCTTCCCCTCTTTCCACCCCACCCCCTCTCACTCCATCTTCCCCTCTCTCTCCCCTTCTCTCTGTCACAGCGGATGTGTTCAGTTTGAAAACAAATAAAACACAAGTAGAACTTTCCAAATTTTTAATTTAGTCACAAGCACACACACACAGATTTACTTTGTTCACACAAAAAAAAGAACATAGAAACTAGAAAGAAATCAATTAAAGATGTGGTGACCACGCCTGTCGATGCAGGGGGCCCCTAAAACAGCCACTCTTGACAGCTCCACCCATGAACTGTCTTCCACATCTGGGAAAACAAAAAAGTCCCCTTTGTTTCGCAGAAATTTCACATGCGCCTCCCCGGGACGAGTGTTCACAACCACTCCTCTGTAGAATTCCTCGTTCCCACGAACTGTGGTGAACTGCACATTCACCCAGCTTCCATGCTGAATCCTGTGTTAACAAAGAAGAAGAAAAAATATTATAAAAGCTGTTTGTCAGACTTGTTCTGCCAAGCATGTATCAACATTTATGCACTGATTCTTACTAGGTTTTATAGCTTGCTTGTCTGCTTTTCAAAATCTATCAAATCTTACTCGATTGTTTTTTCAGAAAATACAGTTTAATACCTCACTAATTGTGACAAGCCTAAACACCGCGTAACTGTTGCGGCGTAGTAACCAAACTACTTGTTATTCTTCCGCGACTGTTCACGCTTGCTAGACGTTAAATTGCATTAACACTTGAAAAGAACCCCCTAAGTCTTCGATACCTAACCAAGACACAAATATAAATTACGTGGAAGAGAAACACCGTTATACATCGACATACCTTAAATGGAAATAATTTTTTTTTTTTAAATGACCATGAAACCGTTCAGTTGTGCCCAAGAAACGAACTCGCATCGATTCTCGACACGACTGATCACAGATAAAACATTTTGTGGGTTGACTTTGAAGTTGCAAGTAAAACAATGATGGTATCGTTGCTTTTCATGATTACATTATGGTGTATTTGAACAAAAAACAACAGCGTAGCGAGTACACAACAAAGAACACAAACATTTGACGCAATACACGAGAGTGCCGCAACAGTCGTGGCGAAGTGACAATGGTTTATGGCTACCCCGCCGCGACTGTGCCGACCGATCGATTTTGTAACTCTCGCAGGCAACAGCCAAAGTAAACAGACAATAAAAAGCAGCCCTACCGCATCAATACAAATTTATAAAACTTGTACTGTTGTTTGCCGACTTCTATTTACACGCGTTAAGAAGAATCGTTTAAAAATAACATGGATTGTTAACAGTCGCGTTACCGCAACCACGACACGCCATTTCTCGTCCACGACTGAAACGTCCACCGCATTTTGTCTGTTTGATCATAACTGTATTGAAAATTTCGGAAATTACTTCCATTCTTACACAATATAGGACACAGTGCAGAGAATCGTTTACAAAAGAAGTGACACAGCACAGCTATTTCACACCTTACTGCAGAAAAGAGGAGCAAGAGTGTAACCGTCGCGGGAAAGTAACCACTTCGTTTCAACACAGACGCGACGGTGACAATGAATCAAGAAAAAGCGGAATTATCAAAATCTACCACCACATTGGTAGATCAACAAATTAAAAACGTGGAGAACATTATCATTTTTCCCCTTAAAAAAACCTACAAGAGAGAAAAGCGGGATTTGTAATGATCAATTGAAAAAAATGTACGGCTTGGTTCAAAATGCAGGCAGCAGAAAAAAAATTTGTCAATAGTTATTTCAGCAAGAAAAGTCTGTAACGCGTCTTGGTAAACTAAAAAAAATTCTCAATTTTCTTCTACAAAGTATAAATAATGAATTTAAATACACAAAAACAAAATAAAACAACAAACACAAGCAAAAAAACGCAATCAGCTTACCTTGGTGTAGAAACACGTGGCTCCGATGTTCAGTCGCGTCCGGTTTGTATTGACGAGTAACCACTCAAAAATTTCATTCACGCCGGAACAATGAATGAACCCACGTGTCCAACTAAAAATAGCTTGATAGGCGGTACCTTGTTGTATTCATTTTCGTTAGAAAAAATAGTGCACCTTTACTTTGTTGTGTATGGCGTGATTTTAAACTTTTGAACAGTCGTGGCTGCATAGAAGTAACGAAATTATTTATTGGCCTTTTATAGACCTTTATTCACTGTAATTTTGGGAAGAATGTATGGGGGATTATTCACAGGCACGGTCTCGATATAATCAGGTCAAAAGTAGTTCGTTGTTGTAGTAAAATAGGTGTTCAACTGACTGGCAAAGGTGTCGACAAATTCGAGTAACGAAGGCCCGCGACTGTTACGCGATCTTTGTTACGCAATTTCCGTTGAATAGATCAGTTAGCACACTTCGACACTTCAGTTTGTGTTAACTCATACCTTGTATATTTGTAGGAATAGAACATTTTTCATCTCTCTAGTCGTGTTTTTGCAGAACACGTCATGAGATGAACAGCCTATCCACATGTCACGAAATGGCCGTGCAGAAATCACATCATTCAAAACATTATTTTTGCATTTCTCAACTTTCGCTCCAGATCACACCAAGAGACTTTCAGATATACTTTATTAATATATCCTCCATACAATAATAACTGGTATAACTTTGTTTTGCTTGCACTTGTGTGTTTTTAAGACTCCGAAAGTAGGTCACCCTTGCCAGACCATGATAAATGAGACTGACCCATATATTGTTTGTGACTCATATTTCTGGTGTTGTATCTGTCACACTATTGCCATATGTTTGATGTTGAATCTGTCTGACTTTTGCCATGTATTGTCTTTAATGCTGTATTCCTGATGTGTGATGTATCTGCAGTGTTACACTCTTACCTTGTTTTGTATGACATATTTTTTTTGGTTGTGTTTCTTATATCTGTCAAACTTGCATTGTTACAACTGGACTCCTTATACCTTGTGTTGTGTCGATCAGGTTTGCCTTGTGTTGTCTGTGATTTCTTTGTCTTGCTGTTTCTACTGATAGTTTCTGGGTACATCTCATGCTGTGTCCCATTTTTGACTGTGTTGCTTGCATGCTACCTGTCACATACTCACCATGTGCTGTTTTCTCAGTGTATCCCTGATGTGTTGTGTGTCACAATACTGCCATGTGCTGTCCTTTCCCCTGTATCCATGATGTTTTGTCTGGCACACTGCTGCCTCGTATCATCTGAGAGTGTTGATGATGATCATGGCTGTACACAGAGGGAGAGTAATCGGAACTCTGCCTGAATACTGCCCTGTCCTTTCCCCTGTATCCATGATGTTTTGTCTGGCACACTGCTGCCTCGTATCATCTGAGAGTGTTGATGATGATCATGGCTGTACACAGAGGGAGAGTAATCGGAACTCTGCCTGAATACTGCCATGTGCTGTCCTTTCCCCTGTATCCATGGTGTTTTGTCTGGCACACTGCTGCCTTGTATCATCTGAGAGTGTTGATGATGATCATGGCTGTACACAGAGGGAGAGTAATCGGAACTCTGCCTGAATACTGCCATGTGCTGTCCTTTCCCCTGTATCCATGGTGTTTTGTCTGGCACACTGCTGCCTCGTATCATCTGAGAGTGTTGATGATGATCATGGCTGTACACAGAGGGAGAGTAATCGGAACTCTGCCTGATGCTGCTTGGCTTTGCGTGCTACAGGAGCAGTTCACAGCCATGCGAGACTTGTACATGAAGAATGGACAGGGCTTCCTCCTGGTCTACTCCATCACTGCCCAGTCCACCTTCAATGAGCTCCAGGACCTGCGAGAACAGATTCTCAGGGTCAAGGACACAGATGATGTATGTATGAGTGTCCCTTGCAGTGTCATAGGCCCTGACAATGCTGAGAACAGATTCTCAGGGTCAAGGACACAGATGATGTATGTATGAGTGTCCCTTGCAGTGTCATAGGCCCTGACAATGCTGAGAACAGATTCTCAGGGTCAAGGACACAGATGATGTATGTATAAGTGTCCCTTGCAGTGTCATAGGCCCTGACAATGCTTCGGCAAATATTTGACCCTGTATGACCTCAAGGGCGTTGAATTTTCCTTGTCCATATCACTAGATGCTTCCAGCTGTACATATAGTGATCACATTCGGGATGTGATGCATTCATCGTCAGATTTGAAAATTAAAACTAAGAAATAAAAATACTCATCAATCTGAGAAGAGTTTTATGCCTAGTTTAGTATATGTGTGCCAAATACTTGTATGAATGCACACCATGGCAATCCTAGCATGCCTCTGTAAGTCTGTTCATATTATATGACAGGATATGGAAGTTTCTCCATTTCACTGAATGGAAAATTTAGAAATGTATGATTTGGTCTCGTGAAGGCCATGGTGTTTTGTGTTGATGCTGGCTTGCATCATACTTCATACTGCTAGCTGCGCATGATAGAATACTCTTTTTGTATCATTCCCCTGCTTACTCTGGCCATGCAAGGAGCCATGTGGGTCAGTGACAGCAAACCCCAGTTTGGTGTGGCTGAATCATTCTTGCCTCCTCCTCTCTGTGCAGGTCCCCATGATCATCGTGGGCAACAAGTGTGACTTGGAGGATGAGCGAGTGGTTGGCAAAGACCAGGGCATGAACCTGGCCAGGAACTTCAATGCTGAGTTTTACGAGACATCAGCCAAACAGAAGATCAATGTAGGAGAGGTGAGTGTCTGCCTGACTTTATTTTCTTGTGTAGAATCCCTGTTTAGATTCCTGTTTAGAATCAAGTGGCGCGGCACCGGGTGATTGCTGCACCCTTTTCAAATCCAGGAACTCTTGTTGGAACGGGGAGGGACGCATGGTTACTTGAGCTTGATCAGTGTCTGTGTGCAGTGTATGAGGCAGTGCCTGGTAGTTCTCTATGAGAAAAGTTGGATGGTGTCTTGCCAAGGCTAATAGTATTCTGCACTGTAGAGTTTGTGATTTACCTTGTTTCAGTCATACCTTCATCATAGTTCATTATTTTTCTTGTCTTTTTCAGATTTTCTGTGATTTAGTCAGATCCATAAACAAGAAAAACCCTGACCCCGGCCGAAAGAACCGAAAGAAGAAGGGAAATGGATGCACATTACTGTGAGGAACAGCAAGGGTAAGGATCACAGCTTTCTCTATGCTCTATGCTCTATGCCTCCCCTTCCTTTCATGTTCATACTCAGCTGATATGGTGCAAACTATCACAGTGAAGCAAAGCTGGTGCTGTGGAGATCTCGAGACCTTTCATGTTCATACTCAGCTGATATGGTGCAAACTATCACAGTGAAGCAAAGCTGGTGCTGTGGAGATCTCGAGACCTTACATGTTCATACTCAGCTGATATGGTGCAAACTATCACAGTGAAGCAAAGCTGGAGCTGTGGAGATCTCGAGACCTTACATGTTCATACTCAGCTGATATGGTGCAAACTATCACAGTGAAGCAAAGCTGGTGCTGTGGAGATCTCGAGACCTTTCATGTTCATACTCAGCTGATATGGTGCAAACTATCACAGTGAAGCAAAGCTGGTGCTGTGGAGATCTCGAGACCTTTCATGTTCATACTCAGCTGATATGGTGCAAACTATCACAGTGAAGCAAAGCTGGTGCTGTGGAGATCTCGAGACCTTTCATGTTCATACTCAGCTGATATGGTGCAAACTATCACAGTGAAGCAAAGCTGGTGCTGTGGAGATCTCGAGACCTTTCATGTTCATACTCAGCTGATATGGTGCAAACTATCACAGTGAAGCAAAGCTGGTGCTGTGGAGATCTCGAGACCTTTCATGTTCATACTCAGCTGATATGGTGCAAACTATCACAGTGAAGCAAAGCTGGTGCTGTGGAGATCTCGAGACGTGCCGACTGCCGAGAGAACAAATCTTTGCCTTGACAAAACAGACTCGGCTTCGCAACTTAACTCTGGAAAATTGGACAAATACTAAGCTATGATAACACATTTTTGACTCACATGCGAAGCAAAAGTGAGTCTATGTACTCACCCGTTTCGTCCGTCCGGGCGTCCGGGCGTCCGAAAACTTTAACGTTGGATTTTTCTTGGAGACTATTAAGTCTATCAATACCAAATGTGGCATGATGGTGTATGATGACAAGGCCTCAAAAAACATACATAGTGACTTGTCCTTGCTTCAAGGTCAAGGTCGCAGGGGCCATAAATGTTGTCTAAAAACAGTCATTTTTCACATTATCTCAATTTTCTCTGAAGTTTTTGAGATTGGATACCTGACCTATATATGGTATATAGGGCAAGTAATCCCTATCTTTTGATACCAGTTTGGTTGACCTTGCTTCAAGTTCAAGGTCACAGGAGCTCTTCAAAGTTGGATTGTATACATATTTTAAAGTGACCTTGACCCTGAACTATGGAAGATAACTGTTTCAAACTTAATAATTATGTGGGGCACATGTTATACTTTCATACTAGGTCACCAGTGTCGTTCCGTCTAGATGTCCGAGCGGCCGTCCAGGCGGCCGTCCGGGCAGCCAGGCGGCCGGGTGTCCTGTCGTCCGTAAAAAACTTTAACGTTGGATTTTTCTCGGAGACTATTGAGTCTATCAACACCCAATTTGGCATGATGGCGTAGGATGATAAGGCGTAAAAAAAACGTACATAGTGACTTGACGTTGGTTCAAGGTCAAGGTCACAGGAGCTCTTTAAAGTTGGATTGTATACATATTTTGAAGTGACCTTGGCCCCGAACTATGAAAGATAACTCTTCCAAACTTCATAACATTGTAGTACACATGTTATACTTTCATACTAGGTCACCCGTGTTGTCCGTCCAGGCGTCCGGGCGTCTGGGCGTCCGGTCATCCGGGCGTCCTGCCGTCCGTAAAAAACTTTAACGTTGGATTTTTCTCGGAGACTATTAAGTCTATCAACACCAAATTTGGCATAGTGGTGTAGGATGACTAGGCGTACAAAAACATACACAGTGATTTGACCTTGGTTCAAGGTCAAGGTCGCAGGGGCCGTAAATGTTAAAAATGAACCATTTTTCACATTTTCCCAATTTTCTCTGACGTTTATTAGATTAGATACCTGGGCCCGTATTCACAACGGCGATTTATCGGCGATTTATTTCAACTCCGATTTATCTCTAAACTCAGACGATTCCAACTGCCTGTTCCGCTCTCCCTTGGCTGGAAACCAGTATATATAGCAAAGCGCAACCTAGGATCCTCTGACAAGCGTACCTTATCTAACCGATCAAGATAACGCGGGGCTAGGGGATAAATCGAGTGTTAAAAAGATAAATCGCCGTTGTGAATACGGGCCCTGACCTATATGTGGTATATAGGGCAAAGTAATCCCTATCTTTTGATACCAGTTTGATTGACCTTGCTTCAAGGTCAAGGTCACAGGAGCTCTTGAAAGTTGGATTGTATACATATTTTGAAGTGACCTTGACCCTGAACTATGGAAGATAACTGTTTCAAACTTAATAATTATGTGGGGCACATGTTATACTTTCATCATGAGACACATTTGGTCACATATCATCAAGGTCAAGGTCACATTGACCCTTATGAAATGTGACTAAAATGGGGTAGTGAACCACTAAAAGTGACCATATCTCATGGTAGAAAGTGCCAATAAGCACCATTGTGCTTCCTATGTCTTGAATTAACAGCTTTATGTTGCATGACCTTGGATGACCTTGACCTTGGGTCAAGGTCACATGTATTTTGTAGGAAAAATGTGTAAAGCAGTTCTTAGTGTATGATGTCATTGCTAGGTTTAGTTGGTTGACCTTGAAGGTCACCTGAAGGTCAAGGTCATGTAAAGGTCAAGGTCAAGCATGTGAGTCGGTATGGGCTTTGCCCTTCTTGTTGTTATATGTATGCACACAGATCCAAACAAATACTCTCTCTCTCTCTGTCTCTCTCTCTCTCTGTCTCTCTCTCTCTCTCTGTCTCTCTCTCTCTCTCTCTCTCTCTCTCTCTCTCTGTCTCTCTCTCTCTGTCTCTCTCTGTCTCTCTCTCTCTCTGTCTCTCTCTCTCTCTCTCTCTCTGTCTCTCTCTCTCTCTCTCTCTCTCTCTCTCTCTCTCTCTCTCTCTCTCTCTCTCTCTCTCTCTCTCTCTCTGTCTCTCTCTCTCTCTGTCTCTCTCTCTCTCTGTCTCTCTCTCTCTCTCTCTCTCTCTCTCTCTCTCTCTCTCTCTCTCTCTCTCTCTCTCTCTCTCTCTCTCTCTCACTTATGCATCCTGCACATGGATGGCCATAATTTGTATCCTAAATATTGTCAGTTTTCTTCGACTGCACTAAGTAAGGGCCAGAAAGGCATGCATGCAAGACATTTCTTTGCACCGACTTGTGTTGAAATAGTCTTGTTTTTGCTGTAGCACATAACACAAGTTGCCTTCAGTGGAGTGCACTTCAGACCTGGGTACCCGTACGAATTAGGCGTATTAATACAGGAGAAAAAATGGAATTAAAAAATTATGCATGCCTCTGAAAAAATACGGTGAAAAAAAAACTACGGTGAAAAAAAACTACAACTTTTGCGTATTCGTAATTGTGCAATTTCGCATGATAAAGTGCACGTCTGGCACGGAGAGCAGGTCGTGACTCTTTGCCATGGAGCAGTTTGTATCCGGCAGTTTCATTGGTCAACAGTTATCGACTGTCCATTCAGGGCCAATCATAGCGCTCCCACCAACAACGCTCTGTTTCTGGAAAAGTATGAGTGGCACACACAGTCTGCAAGAAAGCTCACGGTCACCATGCCAAAAAGAAAAGGAATTTTGCCTTCAAGCAGCACAAAAAAGACAAAGCAAGATCAGGTTTTTCTGCAGAAGTACCGGCAGATGCCAGGTATCGTCGAATCGGCGAAAGATGTGCACCATGCGAGATGCAATTATTGCGACTGTGACTTCAGTATTTCCCATTCTGGATACTTCGACAACGCCCGTCACTGTTCTGGGAAAGATCACAAACAACGAGTCGAGGCAGAAAAGGAAAAGGCAGGCATTCCGAAGCTGGACAATTTTCTTGTTTCAAAGTCCATAACATCGGGAGAGGAGAAAGTAATCCGTGCTGAAGTGATGATGACCGAACTGATCGTCAAAAGCTGCATTTTTGAAATTGTCAGTCCACACAAAAAATACGCACAGTTAAAAAAAAAACCCAACCATATCTGAACCAGTGAGTACGCAGAGGCAAAACTTGTGGTACCCAGGTCTGGCACTTGTTCAGACAAATATCTAGATGCATTTGGGTCATTAACCCTATCCATGCCAAAACACCTGCTCAACTTGTAGTTAAAGGTAAAGGTGTAGTTTTATATAGCGACCAGTCACACATGTCTGGGTCCTGACAGCTTCACACTTTACACCCTGATCACTGGGCCGCTTGAGCTATATCTCACTAGTTGCTCAGTGGTGCAACATGTCCCATGAGCCCTTCAATGCTTAAAGGGTTAAAAACGCTAAGAAAATCACAACAGTTAAAAGCTAAGTGCTCTTTAAGTATGTTTGACTACTTGATGGTTATTACTATGTGTTGTCCATTGCAAATAAGTACCCACTGTGACTTTGTTGACTGTGGCTATATCTGAGTGGGCACTTTCATGTGCATGAGTTCTCCCCTCTTCCTTTGCAGTCCTCTTGCAGTAGTAGAGCATAGGCAGCTGTTTGGCAGTACAGCATGTCTAGGTAATGCAAGAAGAAAAAAAAGAAGAAAAGGTTAAATGATGTCATTTTGTAACTCTGCAAATTCTACTGTTTTCTTTATTTCTTTCTTTTTTGTTGTGCAGAGGAGGAAACAGCATGGATGTAACTCCGTGGCTCAACAGACAACATCAACAGGAGAATCAGCCTCTCGGGACATCTGGAGCAGATTGGATCATGAAAACAATCTTCAGGACCATTATAGGAAAAACAAAAACGAAACACAACAAAAATAAGCAAGGAAACAATTGCCAGTTCTCCCTTTACTCCTCCCACAAGTGGTGTCGCCCTCAGTATGTTTGCAGGAATGACCTCAGCTGTCAGTGGCTGGTTGTATGTCCCTCAGTTTGTTCTAGTAGGTATTAGTGTGTCGACTCCCCCAACAGGGTCTCATGCCAGAGGTACATTTTCTCTCTACGAAGTTTGAGGATTGCCAAAATCTTCAGAATTTGTGGAGTCCCTCCACTTTACTGCATGGGTGTTGGTGGTAGGGCTTGTAGGAGTAACTGTGGATGGGAGGTGTATCTGGAACTACTAGTGAACCATTTACTCTCATTGCTGCTTAACTCCAGATGTCTTCATTCCTTTTTGCGTCTTATAATGCTACTTAACTTGTGTCTCTATGGCGGTTCCCCCCCTCCCCCCCAAAAACTCTTTCCCTTTCACTTCACTTAGTTGTTCATCAGCTTGCCTGTTGTAGAGCGAGTTTTGACAGATGAAAACAACACTGGCTGGGTCTGACTGTGCCTTTGTAGGCTTGGATTTTGGATGCTGCCATGTTCTGTTCTGTCTTCGTGAGTCTCCTCCCTGGTCTCGAAACCTTACATGAGCTGACACGATACATTGTCACTTTTCTCCAGAACTTTTAAAAAGAGATAGCATTGACCTTATGGATAAATTGGCTTTGTTGTTACAGAAAAAATTCCTGGTGACTTGTAATTAAAAGTTATCATGAATTCTGACAGCACCTTAGGGTGAACTGGTATAATCTGAGGTGTGAGGTTCAGGGGAGGTGAAAGTTAGAGAAGGTTGATGGAATAAAACATTTTCAGAATGATTCCCACTGTCAGCAATACTTTCAGTGCTTTGCTTTGAAATGAACTAGTGTGTTTAGTTAGGGAACAATGCTGAGAGATGCAGACAACGTTCTGATCAGGCTATAATTATCAGTGGGTATCTTCTCTGAACTTATCTTTCTGTGTTTGGTCAATGTGTGGAAATCTTTGCGTGTACAATTATGCATTTGAAATGGGAGCTGACTTGTTACCTTTTTTTTAACGGCTTGAAATGTGTCCATTGTGGGAGGGTTACAAACTTCCCAGCAACTCTGTACGCAGGGAGGGATTTCACCTTGCTCTTACCTGGTAAATTGGCGTGACTCCTCTGTGGAGTGATGAACTCTGCTGTTAACACAGTTCACACCTTGTATGTACTGTTTGTTGTCATTTTCATTATTTATTTTCTCTTGCTCTGCTGGATCTAGTATTTCCTCAGAGCCCAGGACATTCATGCTTTTCTGTCAAGCTTCATGAAATATGGATTGTGGAATATCTCTTTGCTGATTTACTAATATACTAGTCATTCAAGGAGTGATTTTCTTGTGTTTTTGTTTTTCTACAGCTGTGTTTTTTGTTTTGTTTTGTTGTAATTCTATAAAGTAATTGAGATTTGGAACATCCATAGTCTTATAATGCTTTGATGTCATGACCCATCAACCTTTGTGATAATCGGTGATGAAAAGTAAGTCCTGAGGAAGAATAGGGTAGCTTCTCATGTCCTCTGCATATGCCAATAAAAATGAGATTGTTAGACCTAGTGTCATGGTGACTTCCTTCCTCTACTGTGTCTCGAATTATTTTGGGGGGGCATCGGGACGGATAAATAACTCATCAGTGCTTTTGCCGAGAAGCTGACAGGTGTCCTTTTGGACTTGCTCGAACTAGTCCAGGTTTGAAGAATCTGCCAGAAATCCATCACTCGACCAGTTCTCTTTGAAGGATGAGGGTCAGAGCAGCTGCCATGTAGCAGTGAGTGCTACCTCTCTAAGGAGGGTAGGTCTTCCACAGACAGTCCCTTGTGATCAGGCAACAGTTGGCCTGGCTGCACGGCAAAGCTGCAGGCAGGGGAAGGCAGGGCAGGGCAGTGGAGAAGCTGGGTATGTGCAGGGTTGCCCGTTCAGCCCACGCCACTGCGGGCAGGGACTGGTCCCCGGCATGTGTGGACAGGCAGGGACTGGTCCCCGGCATGTGTGGACAGGCAGGGACTGGTCCCCGGCATGTGTGGACAGGCAGGGACTGGTCCCCGGCATGTGTGGACAGGCAGGGACTGGTCCCCGTCATGCGTGGACAGGCTGGGGCTGCCTGTGCCCTGCACGGCACCACTGGCTCCTGGGGACTGCAGCTCTGGATGCGGAGTGCTCTGTGTATGCGGAGTGCTCTGTGGATGCGGAGTGCTCTGTGGATGCGGAGTGCTCTGTGGATGCGGAGTGCTCTGTGGATGCGGAGTGCTCTGTGGATGCGGAGTGCTCTGTGGATGCGGAGTGCTCTGTGGATGCGGAGTGCTCTGTGGATGCGGAGTGCTCTGTGGATGCGGAGTGCTCTGTGGATGCGGAGTGCTCTGTGGATGCTGAGTGCTCTGTGGATGCGGAGTGCTCTGTGTAGACTTGCCCAGGGAATCTGCCTTGCCTGCGTCTGTTAGAGAACACTGCCACTGCCCCACCTCCAGAGAAAGGCCTCAGGAGGTGCTATCTGTGTCCTGATGAGAATGGCTCAAGTCATTTATCAATCACGAGTGTGTAGAGCTTCGCTTGACCAGTCATGATTTTCCCCTGTGTTGCAACACACACGCAAATCTCTACGACTCTTTTAAGAAAAGAGAAAGTGTTGGATTAGTAATACAAATGTCTTGATTGAGTGATTTTTCTATTGCCATGTAAGGAAAGTAATGCCTTTGCTTATAATAACCCTTTTGCAATCCTATGGTAACCCTTGGACTGCCCTGGGGTCTTGTGCTCTGTCTGTACATAGCATAGTAGGGATGGGGGGGAGTGATCAAGTCAGTCGTGTGTACAGTTATTTAGCCCCAATCTTTCTCTCCCTTGCACTGCTTGCTGCATTACCATCATCTTGCCACCAGGTTTGTACTGTCTTTTCTCTCTGAAATAAAACTCATTTGCTATCAGTACCGTTGCATTGTTGCTGTGTTGCCAACTTCAAGCAAGTTACACATATACGTGGTTTGCAAGGATCAAAATACAGACACATCTGGCATTTTGGATCATATCCATCCCTTCTGAACTATGCGATCAGTTGTGCAGCAGTTTCCTCTTGCTCCATAATGTACAGGTAGATTAAAGCATTCACTTAGTAGCAACAACACTGCTGCTAATTCAATGTGGGTAATGCATAGATTTGTCTTGTACAGTTGAAAATAGTGGGCATGTGTTTATAACTTGTGCTCTTTCCTCTATTTCCATATGTCACTGTCTCTCAGAGGGCACACCCATTTGGAATTCAATGTCGTTGACAGTAGTTGGCTTCTTTGCCGATTTCTGAAACCTTGTCGATGGATGGATGGATTGAGTTTTACGGCCTATCAGCCTTCGTAGGCTATGGAAGGCCACTAAGCATGACAATCGCTAGTAATCTAGTAAACGCAAATCAAGTCACGGTGTCCGTAGTCATTCGCCTCTTACGAATAGCGTAGGTGGGTCAATTCTTACCCCGAACCCATAGGGGGATGAAACCTTGTTGAAGCCTAATGATGACGTACATATATCACAGGGCTGTGTTGGCCTCAGAGACCTTACAACCAGATCTCAGGTTGCAGGTGTGAACAACTGATGATGCCATCTTCACCTAGGTCTAATGGATACCACACCACTGCAGTGAGCCGCTTATTGAGTCTCGCACCAGGGGAATTGATTCCCTCCAATTGTGGACCACTCACTGGGTAGAGGGCAAAAACAAATGCACATCAGATGTGCTGCGCCAATTGCAGCTGGAGGAGGCGGCCTTGGACCTCACTCCCACCGATTGTCAAGGGACAGCTGCCTCTGTACATGCTGCTTGAAGTACTGCTTTGGAGCAGGTCACATGGTTGGTACTGTATTCCTTGCAGGAAACCTGAACCTGCACACAGTTCAACACCAACACCTGCACAAGACTCTCCACTCCATGGATGGAACTACAGGTCTTGAAGCTTTCAGACTTGCTCCTTGGCAAGGGCACACAGCGTGAAGCAGTCACCAACGGGTCTCTGCATCTATGCGTCAGCTTGTCGGCTTTATAAATGCAGCTCTGACTGATCCACGATTGCCTCTTGCTTCACACATACATGCACTTGCAATTACACACAAACATGCACACTTGCACAAACACACACTTGCATTCCCAGTTGTATCCACACTCACAAACACACAAACTTGCTCTCGCTTCTAGGCAAGGCAAAAAATTTCATCCCAGAATGCAAGAATTATCCCCTGCAGTCCAATCGTACATGGAACATCCAACAGATCGACCCACTCTTTCTACATGGATCCACTCCCCTGCATGCCCAGACAATCTCATGCCGTTTCTCAACAAAAGGCTCTATGTAATTACAGTCTCTCTCTGCTGGAGCAAGACCAGTGTTGGATGGAACATCTCTTTGGGCTCTACAATAAACCATCACAACAAACAAGATACTTCAGCCACTGTATGTATGATTTATTATACTATTACAGGACAATAAGTAAAAGAATATCTAATTACAAAAAACATCATGGACACCGATGAAAAAAAATGACTTGGGGGGAGGTCGCAGCAAATTAGCATCAATTTTTTCAAATGACATGAAGAAACTGTAATCAGGTGGATGCAGCATGGTAAATAATGCACTAATGAGTGGGAGAGGAAGCAGTTGAGAGTCGTCTACTTGGGTGCATGCCTGCCTGAGCACAGATACGCTTGACTAGATCAAGTAATTTTCACGCCACCTTCCAACTGTCTGGATGTGGATGATTCCATGGCCGAGAGAAAACTTGACGTCTCTGTCGGTGAGCAGACTCACCAAGCAGGCAATGATGGGATGGAGGCTTCTAAGCACAAGCTTCGAAGACAGCAAAATTGGAAAGGGCTTGCCTGGAAATCCACCAACTAGTGACTTCAGCACCATGTGGAAAAAACAATGGTGTTTATTTATCATCCCAAGTTCAGACAGCAACAAAATGTATGGCACACAACAACTGAATGACAAAGGTTTCTCTCACATTTCATGGTAAATCAAATCAATTCTGGCAGCAGTTGAAGGTCACTGCATGACCATTTCATTTGGAAGCCTTTTTTTCTTGGTGCACCTCTTCAACATAACAAATGGGAACAAAAAACATGCAGCTGAAAAAACACAACTTCATATCCTCAAACGTTGCTGTGAGTAATGGGTCACAGTCCTGCATGTGACAGCCACCACAGCATCACTACATGTGGAGCCACAAAGTTTTTGGGTTGCTACTTCAAGACAAAGAGGCTGAGGGTGATGCCTGGTCTGCCTGCCTGTGTCTGAGGACCTGGTTCCCTCTGGCCCTGGGGTTCCCAGAGCAGCTGGTGTCTACAGGGGAAGCAGCTCACTGGATGTGCAGACCACCAAACAGACAGAGGCACATGACTTGTACCCCATGGACTTTCCACCCATGCCATCAATGATATCTGTGACTTATGCCCCAATACAGGCAGGGCATCTCTTCAGGGGCAAACATTTCAAAGTAAACAGAACAGCAAAAACGTTTACTGCCATGTTACATCTCCTAGAATTTCTGGGTCGTGTCAAAACCCGGAACAAGCCCCCAATGAGTAGTGGGGACCCAAGATGTAACTATGCACATACATCTGCCAATGAGGCTGAGATGTACACATGTGTGTACAGATTTGCCAGAAGTGGTATATGCATATAGATTTTATCATTCATTCTCTATTGTACATATCATTCTCTCTAGTATCATTTTATGTCTTCCCTATTCCTTTCTATTAACACTATCATGTAACTTCTGTTTCAAGTGTCTTTATCACTGAGCTACATTCCATCAAGGAAAATGTCCATACTAAATATGGACAATAAAGTATTGTGAATCATGAATCATTAAGAGTTAAGGGTGAATTAACTAAATCCTGCCATGACTGCTGTACATTCAAAATCATGAAAACAGCATCAACTGTAAACAAACAGAAGCACAAGGTCAAGCTTTATGATTTCGAGTTGCATAATGGTGCTTATCTTCCATCAATGCAGGGGGAAAACAGAGAAAAGATTTCCACATCATGGGTGCTTCAGAGGTCTTCAACAATGTTCAAGTAGCTTTTGATAACCCTCTAAAACTGAACAGGGGGTAAAACTCCATGGGAGTTCAGTCATGGGGGAAAAGTCCACAGAGTCAAAGTCGATTGCCTGACAAGAGAAACATCTCTGATGGCAGACTGTCCACGGCACAAGCCTCAAACTTCTCCCCCTCCCTCTAACTCCTGCGCCCAACTGCTCCGCGACCCATAGTGAGATGTGCACTCTGAGGAAAACTGAAGCCCCAAATGGGTTCCTCAAACTGCAAAGCTACGGAGTGGATGTGATACAGGTTTTCAAGGGACATTAAAACAGTAGAGAACGCTGGCAGGAGGGAGTTGATTTTCTGATAGCACTGAGGGGAAAACATGACAGTTCTGGAAAGGGTGATGTGACTGAGTCTCAGGGCAGTACAGAAGATCTGCAAGACATTCATTTCCATGCCTTGGTAAGCATGACAAGAAATGGACACACTAACAGCATGCATATACATGAATAGGTTTGGCTTTTAGGATGCTATGTACACCTCTTGAACATGCTACTAGACATCAGATAAAAGATCCATTCATTCACCCCCCAACTAAAACCCAAAATATTTTGGATCCATAAACATGGAAATGCTGGTCCACTTGACAAGAGCAATGCATTATTACCATCTCAGTGCTGAAAAAGACACAGGAATAGCTCTTGAGTGTTCAAGCATCTCATACAGTAGTCTTGGAATAGCTGAGAATCTCTCACTAACTACCTCCTACCCCCCAAAAATATACTCTCAATTTCATGTACTCCAGAGCTGATTTACACACCGCAATGCAAAGTAAGACAGATAAAAACCAGATTTTGATGATAATCTTGCTGACAATTTTTTCTTCATTTCAGTTGGATGAAAGGATAATGAGTGATGGGATTGCCCAGGCCAGTAACCCTGCTTCGATTCCATGAGCCCACAGCATTCTCCATGCATGGAAAGCCACACTCCAAGCAACTTCTGCAGTTTGGCAGCTTGGCCTGCCAGCTGCCTGTCCACTTCCTTTCCCATCCGTCTCCCTTCATGACACTCCCGTCTCTATATTGCTGGTTGAAAGGGACAGACTGAGAAGAGCAAAAGCTGTTTTGACTTCCTCCTCATGGGCAGTGATGGTTAAAGATGAGCAGGAGACAAAGAGGGCGATAAACACTCATACAACTTGGCAATCAATACAATGGGTTTCACTGCATCCACAAAAAGAGTTGAAACATTGCTAAAACTTGTGTGATGCAGTTTAAAAACCACCAAATGTAAAATTCAACAATAACACAGCACAACATAAAATGGACAATACAGATGTATACATTTTTACTTTGTATGTCAATATAGAGAAAATTTTCTAAAACCTACTATAATAATAATAATAATAATATAAATCATTCATCCAAAATTACACCGACAAGTTTGACCCCCAAAAATGAAGCACATCAGTTTTCATTTGTGTCCATCTCAAGCAGACTCCTGGTGGCAATATCCAGCGAGAGAAAGAAGTTCAAGGTCTTTCAAATTCTCACCACTAGTACACACAGGAATCCAAGTTTCAAACATCTTCCACTTCACAAGATCACTCTGCAAGAAACCATTCTTGGAACAGGATAATCAAGAGTGACCGTGGTCCATTTGATTACAGGATGTTTGGAACCAGCACAGCACTTTGCCCCGCATGCACTACAACACCACTGTGTAATATTGCACTCAACCAGCATCTCTGTCACAGAGCATTCCATCTGTCGCTCACTCAGTCTCTCTGGTGTGTGTCTTCCACAGGAATGGTCTTGTTCAAACAAGTCACATCGCCATGTTGGGAATAGTGGGGTGGGGATGAGGATGAGGTACGGAACATTTATATTCTCTGAAACCAATATAGGTAAAAATTCACATGATCACTCAAAACCAACACTAGTGAAGACTACAGATGTCTGCTGCATGACAAGTATTATCCTTAGCATTTCCTACCTTCAGATCTTCCACTCCTGAATTGGCACATTGTTCAGTCTCACGGAGCAGGACCGTGCAGCGATGAAGTGAATTTACCCTTGTAACCATGCAAAGTGACGGAGATGACACCTTGATGCAGAAGCTGCCTGTCCGTATCTCCACGGCATGCCCGCATCCTGAGACTAGGAGATTCACCTGCAGATGCCTGCCTTGGATGCCTGGCAGGCTGAGAGGGAAGGGGTCGGGGGGAGGAGGGTGGGGATGGGAGAGGGGGTCATATGGAAGCCATGCTGCAGCAGTGAGAGGGTGAGGGGCAGAGGGGGTGAGGGAGTACTTTCATATCTGATTGGGATTGTCTCAAAGGAATACTGTCACAACCCCAGCACCACTGCACAACTACATGGACACCAGCAAGGGAAGCATGACAAAGTGCACCCGTAAACTGCACAAAAAGGAGTGATCTGAAACAAGGACCGTTTCTGAGGAATTCACCCGAAATATTCTCCATGCAGTGTAGTGTCCTTGGCCATGGTATAAAATCTGTTGAGAAGTAGGAGGTCACTACTTGCAAAATAGAATCTCCAGATTTCCTTCAGGTGTAAATTATTCAAGGGCATATTCAGCAGTATGCTACAGTTCCAGGTACAGCCTCATAGACGACGAGGGACATTTTCAGCACTCAACACCTTAGAGCTCATGACACCAAAGGACAGACACTCATAAGTACTGGATCAACCCCTGCTTCAACCACATAACCTCCTTGTGTGACCTAGCTTTTCAGTTGCACCTTTTCCACCACTGTCACAACTACTATGATTCTTCCAGACAGCCCATGGTGCTGAGATGAAAGGTACACAGATTATGCAGAGAGAAATGAGATAATAGTCAGGGCAGCATCTTTGATTTCACAAAATTCAGTGCAGCAAGGTGAGGCAGAGGCAACTACAAACAGCAGTTCAACCAAATGAAGTCATTTGTATGTGCATGATACAAAGAAGGGAAAGGGGGTGATGAGGTGGTGATGTAGAGGGAATGACAGAAATGGTGGCGTGGCAAAGATTGGCTGGGGGAGTGAAGGCGTGGAAGGGAAATGATCATGTTGAGTTGGAAGAAAAACAAGTTGGGTGTGCTATCTGGCAAGTTTTCAAAACAGAGGAATGAACTGTATTTCCACTGTTGAATACAGGAAGATTCCATGAGATTAAACAGTCCACAGTCCTCACCAGCAATGCATTGTGGGTGAGAGGCAAAGAAAAGGGTTTTAAAAACCTTTTCTGGTTTTTCTCAAGCCATTTACACACAGCGCAGATTTAGGTGGGAAACGCACACACCAGAGTTGCTGTCCCTCCACAACAAGCAGCAGGCTGAGCACCTTGGAAGGAGTGGTCACTTGGGGGTGGGGGGTGGGGATGGGAGCGAGGGTGGAGGTTGGGGAAGGGTAGAGGACACTGGGGAAGGGTCAGTTCCTGCCTGTTCAACGCTTGCACATCACACAATCCTACTTGGTCGCCTGAATGAAACAGAGTCGCAGGTCAACCTTGATGACAAGTCCTCACAATTTCATCCTACATTAATGGGTTGCTCACAAAGGTGGGTGGGAGGTGGGGGGGTTGAGGGCAGAGGGAGTCTGACTAGGATGTGGGGCCTGTCCCATGAGGGAGGGCAGATGTGGGGGCATGTAGGGGGAGCTGGGGAAGGGCTGGTAGCCTGGGTAGGGGCGGCTGTAGTAGCTCTGCTGGAAGGGCGAGGCCAGGTTGTAGGGGGAAGCGGACTGGTACGTGCCGCCACAGTTGTTCATGGGGGACACAGTGCTGCCAGATTGTGCCATGGCTGGGTCCACAAACATCCCCCCATCCCCAAGCCCCCCAAAGCCGCGTGACTGGAGCGAGGGGGTCATAAAGGGGAAGGAACTCTGCATGCCCATGCCCATGCTGGGCTGGGCACCCATGGGGTAGCTGGAGTGGCCCATGGTGTAGGGGCTGTAGGAAGGAGGGAAGGGGTCAAACAGCTGGGTGCGACTCATGCCAGGGTGGCCAAAGGCCTTGCTGTCCAGGCCCAGTCCAGCTGCCGCTGAGGAGACGGGCTGGCCACCCAGTCCCATGTCAAGGGAGAGGTCAGGAAACATGGAGCCTGCCTGCTTGTCAAAGCCCTGGCCTGGATGGCGGTCAAACAGGGAGCTGCTCCGTGGAAAAGCAGGACTCGACGAGGGCTGCTCAAAGGCTGAGGGTCCCTGGCGTGAGAACAGAGAGCTGTCTTGGCTGTGGCGTTGGAAGGCGCTCTCCCCACTGGGCTTGTCAAAGGAGGAGCTGCTCTGCCGACTGAACGCTTGCTGGGGGTCAAAGGCTGTGCTGGGTTGCTGGTCAAACACCAAGCTTCCTGCCCGGGGCTGGTGGTCGAAGGAGGAGCGGCTCTGCAGGTCCAGGGAAGACCCGAACTGCTGGGGGAAGCCTGGTGACTGACCAATGGAGGGCCAGGAGGAGAAGGAGTTTTGGGTGTGGTGGGAAAAGGGCCCGAACTGGGAGCTGTGGCTCGAGTCAGAGTAGTGGCTGCCCCCAAGGCCCTGGCTGGAAAAACCTGGCAGGTTCTGGCCCACCATGGGGCTGGGGGGGAAGGGGGTCGGCACCTGGGACATGGGGTCAGGGAAGGGCTGGCACGGCAGTGGGAAAGTGGAAGAGCCCGGATGCTGCAGCGAGGGCTGCTGGCTGCGTAAGTCTGGTGCTGCACTGCCGGAGGCTTGGGAGGTAACAGACGGCGCCAAGGAGGACGAGGAGGCCCCAGTGGTGCCAGGGATGGAGCTGGCCACTGAGGTAGGGGCTGAGGTAGAAGTTGTGCCGGTGGCAGTGGAGGAGGGAACAGCAGTGCTGACAGAGGTTGACACAGAGGAGGGAGTGGTGGTAATGGAGGCTGCAGTGATGGCAGTGGTGGCAGTGGTGGTGCCACTGTTTGCAGTCACGCTGCTGGTGCTGGGCATTGGAGCAGCTGCAAAACCAGGGATCTTGTCACATACAAAGGACTCTAACTGTATAGGATATAATTCATCCCTCAGTCACTCCTGATATGACTAATTGTATTCACCTCCATCATCATAATGTACTTGCTCCAAGTCAAAACAGTGATCCAATATGAACTTGTGACATCAATTATGTACAAAACATCAAGAATGAAGACTATAAAAGAATATCAAGAACCAAAAGAATTAAAAGCCAAGGATGGGGAAGTACTGTTATCAGCATTAGTATTTTTCTTATGTTTCAGAGACACCACTTGAAATAGAAGTTTAAACACTACAATGAATGTGAACAGCTTATTCCAAATAATATCAGTTGAGAAAATTAATTGCTATCGTGAGCACACATAACAAATTTCAACTAGCAATTATACACACATGCAAATTCACAAAGAATAATGGTGGAGGGGGAACCCAATCAACGAACAGACAGACAAAACCCCACAAAAAGCACAAATTTCTCGAATCACAAAATGGTAATTAATGGATAAACTCATGCAAAACTGGGGAGAGAAGCAACTTGATTAATTTACTGCAGTTAATTCATCTCCATCCAATGCCATGCCAGAGGACTAGCAGGTGTGCGTTTTCTGCAAGATATAAAATGCACACAAAGAAAAAGTAAATATTAGCAAGGCAAAGTGTCAAGCAGTTACATAGTATGCAAGCAAAAAAAAAAAATGCACAAAAGGGACAACGTATCTGCACATCACTTCAACAACAACAACATCATCAACAACAGTCACTCAACATTCATTGCACACATGAAGCTAACAATACATAATATTCCTAAACTAAATCCAAGAAGATTTTAGCAGCACAGATTTTTCTCAACACACAAGTTTGGTCATTTCCACAGTAAGGCACAATGAGAAAGTTAGACGGATCCACATCTACATTGCTACATGCGCCAGCAGTCTATTGTGAGCTGCCAAAGCTTCACTCAACTCCGCACACTTCCTTTCAAGCAAGCAAAGCAACATGGTCAAGAGTACAGAGGTGGTGAGTATTGGTGTGACACAAGTATTTCAAAATAAAAATCGCTGGCGCTGAACCTCCAGGTTTTGGCATATATTAAAAAATGTAAAAAAAGATCGGGTTCGAACCCGCAACCTCTTGAGAAAAGATGGGGAAAAAACACACACATAAAAACACAAAAACCCAGGTCGGGTTGGAACCCACAACCTCTCGAAAAAAGAGAAGAAAAAAAAAGTTTCAGCGCAGAATCAAACCTGGTCATGCATGACCAAGAGTCGAACGCTCTACCAGCTGAGCCATAAGAGAATTGCTATGACGGAGTGTTTGTAAAGCATGTAAATCCATTTCTAAGCTATTGGCCCAGGAACAATCGACCATATATTTAAAACATGATGGATAGGTTCAGGAAAGCTCCTATTATGACATGTTTTGTTTTCCTTTGGCATGTCATAGACGCTGAATTAACACTCACACAGTCACACAGAGGAGGAAGTGTATTATACTTTATAGATGTTCACACCAGACATGTGCATTCGTACTCATTCACGCACACACCGTGTGTGGTACTGCTACCGAGTACCGTCGTTCTACAAGCAACGAGTCAATCCTGTTAACACGATGCATAACTGGTAGGTTTTTAGGCTAGATTCGCTTCGAAAAGTTGCAGAAAATCTGATGGTGGTTACAATCTGACGGTATAACAAGTTTTGACAAGGAAAAAACCAAGCAACTATAACCATTCTGACCGTTGTCAGCCATGTTTGCAGAAGCTCCTAATCTCGCTGGAAACAAGATTTCATACTCTTGTCGTGGAACCAAACGACGAAAAGATTGACCTGATTTTTCAATACAAACACTGTATTCATTTTGTTGTTTAGACTGCAAGTGTAACTTTTCTGACTTGCGTTCCACTCAACACATTTTTCACCTAGTGGACATGTACTCGATTAATTGACTCGATTAAATTGAACTGATGTATTTGATATACATTTGTATTAATCCGGAAAAATTATGAAATCATACTTCATTCATTCGAGCATTAGTCTTGACAGCGTTCAGCGGACGAAGTAAACATCAATCTACTTCGACCATAACGTAAGTGCGAGTTGCAGACGAAACTATCACCGTCACATGACACGGTGACGCCGAATGTCAAATTACTGCTATCTTACGGTCGTAATAATCGGACAAAGTTTGAAAGTTAGTCCCCTAGTGAATGGCGAACTTTTGTGACAGTGTCAGATCTTAATTTCGTCTAAATAACATGTGTAGTATGTATTCATACCCCTGTCTATCACAGTCTGAGATATCTTCTCACTGTCTGGCAAAAATGAGACTCAAATGCTGTCCGCAATACAACGCAACTAGTTCCCGTGAAACTGAAAGCCATTTTGCCGCCTGCATGTGTTTATCACGCGAGCTTCAGCGAGAAAGGGCGTGGCTGTGGAGTGGAATTTCGCTATTCCGTCAATTGACCTTTGAGGGAGGCAGTTTTTGAGATATATATCAGCTTCTAAGTGGGACTGAATTTCAGATCTTACATGCAAATGACGTCACGCTATTGATGACGTCAAATTTGGCTATTCCGTCAATTGTCATTTCAATAATTTTTCGACCGGTAATTTCGAGAATACGACCTTAAAAAACCACTTTCTCTTCAAGCCTCGATTCTGAAAATTTGACACATTCAATCGGACCTAACTTCCAGTTAGTGTGCAAAATCTCAAGGAAATCCGTCCAGTAGTTTTTGAGATATAAGCCGTGGAGTCGGGACAGACAGACACACAGACAGATAAAGTCTGTAGGACCTCCAGTAAACCTGGAGGGATAAACTGTCTGATACAGTAATGATACACTCTTCATTTCACATAAATATGACGCATTAGGTGATGTCTACAGGAAAGAAAAACTGAATGCAATGTTTAGTTTAGTTGTATTTGAAGAAGACAGTTTGGAGTCTCATCTTAACTTGACACCAAAGTGTGACATGAAAATTGGCTGCGGTGTAAAGTTGAGTTAAGACGAATGCTAACCAATTGACTAACAATTATGGTTTTATTTCATTTCTTCTTGACCTAGGAGCAAAAATATCAGTAATACTTGGATGTTGAAGCTGCAATAAAGTTTTTGTGTTGAATAGTTTATCTTTTGTGGCTCTTTTTCTGAATGAATGGTGGAGTCAAGTTAAGATGAGACTCCAAACTGTCTTCTTCAAATACAACTAAACTAAAGATTGCATTCAGTTTTTCTTTTCTGTACAGTTTAGACATCACCTAATGCATCATATTTATGTGAAATGAAGAGTGTATCATTACTGTATAGAAAGTTTATTTTGAAATATTTGTGTCACACCAATACTCACCACCTCTGCACTCTTGACCACATACAACAAGAAGGGCAAAGCCCATACGACTCACATGCTTGACCTTGACCTTTATATGACCTTGACCTTCAGGTGACCTTCAAGGTCAAGGTCAAACAACTAAACCTACCAATGACATCATACACAAAGAAATGCTTTACAATTTTTCCTACCAAAATACATGTGACCTTGACCCGAGGTCAAGGTCATCCAAGGTCATGCAACACAAAGCTGTTAATTCAAGACATAGGAAGCACAATGGTGCTTATTGGCACTTTCTACCATGAGATATAGTCACTTTTAGTGGTTCACTACCCCATTTTGGTCACATTTCATAAGGGTCAAAGTGACCTTGACCTTGATGATATGTGACCAAATGTGTCTCATGATGAAAGTATAACATGTGCCCCACATAATTATTAAGTTTGAAACAGTTATCTTCCATAGTTCAGGGTCAAGGTCACTTCAAAATATGTATACAATCCAACTTTGAAGAGCTCCTGTGACCTTGACCTTGAAGCAAGGTCAACCAAACTGGTATTAAAAGATAGGGCTTGCTTTGACCTATATACCACTTTTAGCTAAGGTCGCCATTCTCAATAACGTGGGAGAAAATTGGGAAAATGTGAAAAATGACTGTTTTTGAGACCACATTTATGGCTCCTGTGACCTTGACCTTGAAGGTCAAGTCACTCTGTATGTTTTTTGAGGCCTTGTCATCATACACCATCATGCCACATTTGGTGTTGATAGACTTAATAGTCTCTGAGAAAAATCCAACGTTTAAGTTTTTTACGCCCGGACGGACGGACGACACGGCTCAGTACATAGACTCACTTTTGCTTCGCATGTGAGTCAAAAATGGTCAAACTAGCTTTATTTACCCACTGGGCTAGCCAATGGCTAATGACTGCCAGCTGTCGTATAACAACTCATACCTTCCAATCTCTACTTCTTGCAGCCATTCCCACACTGCAACTAGCAGCCATCGAAGCCCCAGCCACTCTCCCTATGATTTCTTTCTCAACATCATTGTTCTATAATTTGCAATCATGTCACAATTTGGGGGCAGAGCTGCCTGCTGTTCCTCACATGGCTTCTGAATTTGGACCAATGAGGTGAAAAACTCAACAGCCCATAGCTTTGCTGGCAGCAAGAGACAGTGTGGAAATGGTGGTAAGGGGTGAGTAAAGTGGGATAGGACATTGTACATTAGAGCCATTTTTGTGTGAGCAAATATCCCTTTTATAAAGCAGTCTTGCTATCTGTAGCTACATGCACTGAAACCAATTCTATCCACAGAGCTCTGGCTATAAATTTTGGGAATATCACAGCAATATGTATCACACAGTGTCTCTTTGAAACACAATGCAAGCCTAAGCTTCAACCTCATTTCATATCAAATCAAGGGGGGGGGGGGGGGGGGGGTGGGGGGGGGAGGAGAGTCATTTGTACTCATAAAAACAAAGCCAACAGGAAACGGGGAGTAAAAATAAATGAAACAAAATTAAAACAAATAAACCCAGGTGCCAGTGGAGCCAACGAGTAAACGTGAACAATGCAGCAGCAGCCAACGGCACAGCAGACACAGCAGGCACAGCAGACACAGCAGGCACAGCAGACACAGCAGACACAGCAGGCACAGCAGACAGCAGGCACAGCAGGCACAGCAGACAAGCAGGAAGACTCTCCTCTTCCAGGCTGGATGGCAACCTACCTGGGATGCCCAGGCCCACCACAGGAGTCTGCATGGCCGGTGACGGCGCCATGGACTTGGAAGCTGCCTTTTCCATTGCCCCTGCCTGGCTGGGAGTCTGGCTGCCAGCACTCTGGGAGGCCACCATCGTCTTGGGGACAGGGACTGCCGGCTTCCCTTCCTCCCTGGCCACAGCCACTCCACCAGCCTTGGCAACCTGCTGCTGCTGAGCTGCTTGTGGGGTGCTGTGTGGGGAGGCTGTTTGACTGGAGGTGCTGTTTGCTTTGGATATTTTGGTTTTGTCTGCAAAGGCTTTAGTGCTTGCTTTTTCTTTGTCAACTCCCGATTTCTTCCCATCCTCCTCTCCAGAGCTGGCCTCGGCAGCACTGGAGGAAGAGTCCAGGTCAGCTCCGATGCCCTTGGAGTCTTTCTCTCCTGCAGCAGGAGCAGGACTGCCTCCAGAAGCTTTGGAGGCCTTAGTAGAGGTAGTGTTGGGCTTCTCCAGAATGAGGACCTTGTTGCCCATGTGCACAATGCTGGTCTTGGGTGCTATTATCTTAGTGTCTTTGGTGCTGGAGGCAGCCAGAGACTTGAGAGACAGGTTGATGCCCTTGCCAAGAACTGCAGAGGTGACTGCAGGGGTGGAAGTGGCACTGGTAGTTGTGGTAACTGCAGTGGTGGTGGCCATTCTGAGAATGGCATTCTTGCCCAATAAAGACAGCAGGTCCTTGCTACTGGTTACACCCTTTTTGCCAAGGTCACCTCGACTGATGACCACTGCTGTGGCACCCTTGGGCAGACCCTCCTTGCTCAGCAGCGACAGCACGCTGGAGGGTAGTGTCCGAGCCATGATGGGCTGTCCACTTGTAGATACCAGTTTCAGCATCTGGGGCATGGACGTGAAGATCTTGGTCTCCCCACCCTCCTTCTTGATCTCCATGGAAGTCCCTGCCTCAGCAGTCTTGGAGTCCTTGGCATCAGTTGCAGGTTTGGAACAGGGAATAATCAGTGTCTTGGCTCCTGTCTTAGGGTCCTGCCCCTGGATGATGGCATTCACTGTTTTGGTCTGAGAGTAGATGCTGGAGAGCAGGTCAGTGCTGATAACTGAGCCTCCGCCTGTTCCTGAAGCATCCTTGATGATGATGCGAGGAAAATCCTTGCCGTCTTTTTTGAAGCCACCAGGAGGGCAAGTCACTATACGGATAGTGCCTGCAGTGATGGAAATGCAGGGAAGAAACATGCTGCTGACAGACCTTCTCCCACCCCTTAGGAACTTCCTGCAGTTCAGAAGTAGCTGGCAAAGGGATTCAACTAGATCATTCCATCAAGTCTCACTCTTGTATGGTTAGGAGTCACTTCCTGTGACAACACACATTCATTTATTTGCAGCATCTGTAATACCCTCCACTTTCCAAGGGAATTAGGGTTCTACTTCAATGGCATTTTCATTAAACGATGGATTATCACCTAACTCTTGGGAAGAGTATTTATGACATGGAGGGTATTAACACTCTCTTGAAGCAAACTTTATCAATAAAATAGTTTCTGGCATTCACATTGATGAGGGAATTTCAAAGATACTACACAGTAGTATGGAAATGGGTTAATCGATTCCTCAAAAATACACTCAACACTCTCTGAATTGGTTCTTGAAATTTACCTGCTACTTCTGGAATCAACTGCAGGAAATCTATCAGCAGCACATTTTCAGAGCAGTGAGTCAATTAGGGTACACACATGAGACATTCCACACAGGTCCCTCATCGAGGAGGCCTGCCTGGCCTGGTTGGTCCAAGGGTGAGGATCTCTGTGGACAACATCAATGCCGGCTGCTACTGTGGCTGCACATTCCCAGTCCCAGGGAGTCCGGTCACAGTTGCCAGGACAGTGGAGGACTGTGCATGTGTTGGAATGTTGATCTTCTGCTGGAGAATGACTGCAGCATCTTGCTAGTGTTGGAGGGGTCCCCCTTGGTTCATTCTGTTTCCCAGCATCTGCAAGCGCTGTTCTTCTAAAAGGCTGAGTGCTGTTCTTCTAACCCTCTATTGCACATCTAGAATCAGCTATGTATGGGTTTAAACACTCTTAAGAGTTGTATGTGCACCAAGGACATCTATGGCAGTGCATTAATACCTGATTCTAACTAGAGTCCTTACTAGAATTACCAAATGACTACTTCATGTAGCAACACTACACCTAGGCTGTTTCTAGAAGGGTGGGTTGTGCATGTGTGCATCTGCTCGAGTCTGTACTGCATGCATCACATCTATTTGGGAGAGTTTGCTGCCAAGATCAGCCAATGCCACTTCCAAGTAGTGGCAGCAGAGGCACTATCTCACCATAGAGAGCAAGGGCTACTAGTTTGAGGCATGTGCTCACAGGGATCTTACCCTTGCATATGCCAGCTTTGACACCTGAGGCCAGAAATATCAGCTCTTAAGTGACTGCTGTGTTTAACATGTATATACATACACCTGAGTGTTTAGAAGCTATCATATTTCATGCCAACAGAAAAATAATCTCTTTCCATTGTTTGAGGGATAACTATTCTGCTGCTGAAAATTGAAAGTATAAATTCTGATGACTGAAATCATCTGTAGACAATAATTAACAGTCATTTGTGCATGCATGCAAGTCAAATATCTGAATCAACAGGTCTCTTCAGCTCATGATTTCTGTCTAGAGCAAAAGGGTTGGATAATTTGGAGCACTTTTGGCAGTGAAGGATGGCATTTCTCAGTCTCCACATCCCGAGCCAGATTGCAGCTCTTGATGGACAGCCATACATCAAGGTGGGACCAACCAAGTCCAGGCAGAGGGACAATAACACTCCTAGTCTACAGGACGTAACAAAGATGAGGCTCGCCTTGAAAAGAGACCCAGTGACTGAGATGGTTGGGAATGTCAGTTTTGATCTGTGTATAGAAACTTTCAAATCCTTCACTATTTTCTTCCTGACTTCGCTGCATCTCACGACTTAACGTGTTAGCGTTGGCATTTCACTGCTTTGATCCTAATGCTCTAGTGCCTGAACAGAAGCTACTAGCAGCCATGGTTTCAGTTACAATCTCTATATTACTCAAACTAAAATGAATGGACTACCCAATAGACAAAACTGCATATTGGCGTGCCAACAATTCCAGATTCTTCAAGAATAAAAAACAAACACAAAGGAAGATTCGACTTCTGACATATTTATCAACCAAACTTAAAACAATGACAATTACTAAAACAACACATGGCTCTTCTTGAAAAGAACAAAATTCAAATAAGCAATACACTACCATCAGGCCCTCCATGAGGCTTATGCTATCACAGCCAACGACACCTGTTTACAACACTTCACATACTGTCACCATCTTACAGATACTGAACAGAGAATGTCTGGAACTTGGCTCAAAACTGAAGCATGTTGCCCACAAGTCAGTCAATGGATCTCTTTGCAACATCTCCACATCATCACTGAAGTACTGAGCTACAGAGGGACAAACATATGGAACATTTACAGGGGCAAAGTGACATATACAAGTATTGATTTAGCACACAAGATTGGAGTACCTAGTCATTGCAGGTAAAGCATTTGACCAGCAAAAGACAGTTATCGTTCCTTTTTTGTTTTTCTTCATCACTTTTGAAATCAATTCACACTTGTGACTAAATTACGCTTTTGGTCATTGCTGAACCGAAGAAAGGCATAACATCAAGGAACAGTCTCTTCCTCCACTCGGCTCACAGAGAGAGTTGGGAAGAGATCTTGGACTCCTCGCTGTCTGGCCCCGGGCCAGGTGTGGTGCGGTGTGGCCCTGGTGACCCATGCAGACATGAAGGCCACTAACCTGGAGACTGGGAGGTGGACAGCGTGGCTGCCACCGAGGCTGGGGCCCCTGAGGAGCCAGGGAGGCTGAGAGGCTGTGAGCCTTCCTTGGAACGCACTGCAAACAGCTTCCCATCCACAGTGCGGATGTAGATACCCTTGGGCGTCTTGATTACCAGCACCCGCTGGCCTGCTGGGATCTTGCTGACTGATCCAGCCTCAGTGGTGGCATTGCTTCCAGGCAAGGTGATCTCTGAAAAGAAGTGGTTGAGCATTCAGTGGAAAGCTTTGGGTAGTACATACAGGATGTACAATGAAGCCTTAACCAAGGTAGTTCTTGAAGAAGATTCAAGTTGATGCAGCAACACAGATTTCACTCACCTGTACTGTGAGTCATCTAAAAATGTCCTCCAATAGCCTTACCTGTATTTATAAATTAAAAACTTTTTAGCATTTTTGTTTGAATTCCTTTCATGTAGGCAATCACAATAAATAGTTTACATATGAATGGGTGCATGCCCTCCAAATTAGCCAAATGAAATATCTTATTCTAAAAGCAGAACTACAGGTGACAAACATTAGAAATCACTCTTACAAATCTTACCCCCATGCACTGTTTTTGATGGGTACAAGACAAGTCAAGACAAGTGAAAGTGGAAAGCTAGACAAGAAGTGCAGAGTGAGCTAGCCCAGACAAACTTTCACAGAGTTGAGCAAGCCATGCAATGAAGTTGAGGGTCAAGCTGGACTACAACTCTGACACAGGGTTGAGGTCCAGCAGTTCCAGTTTCTGAGGAAGATGACACTTGCTTCCGCTACACTGACCCCTAAGTGCTTGTTCACTGCACTGAAAAAGCAACATCTTGAGAACAGAGTGCAACACTAGAGGTCCTGCCCCACGCTGATGTAGCAAGCTCAAATGAATATTTGAACAAGAAGGGCAAAGCCCATACGACTCACATACTTGACCTTGACCTTTGTATGACCTTGACCTTCAGATGACCTTCAAGGTCAAACAACTACACCTAGCAATGACATCATACACTAAGAAATGCTTTACACATTTTTCCTACCAAAATACATGTGGCCTTGACCCAAGGTCAAGGTCATCCAAGGTCATGCAACACAGAGCTGTTAATTCAAGACATAGGAATCACAATGGTGCTTATTGGCACTTTCTACCATGAGATATGGTCCATTTTAGTGGTTCACTACCCCATTTTGGTCACATTTCATAAGGTTCAAAGTGACCTTGACCTTGATGATATGTGACCAAATGTCTCTCATGACGAAAGTATAACATGTGCCCCACATAATTATTAAGTTTGAAACAGTTATCTTCCATAGTTCAGGGTCAAGGTCACTTTAAGAAATTTAAACTAATTTCTATGTTTTCTTGACATACTTACCAGTAGACAACTCATAGGTATATGACCTTTCACCTCGAAAAAAGATTTGCATAAATCTTCCCCACCCACGTGGCCACCCCATAAGCCAATGAAGTGGCTTCATCCATAGCGTCATAGCCAGTGAAAGGGAGGCAACTCTCCCATTTCCCGCGCATGCGCTCAGATACCAGGGTACTGGCCACGTGGCCTCACTTTCGACAACACACCGAGACTGGTGAAGATGCACAAAAATGGGGAGGAGGGTGGGAAAAATAATGTTGTCTACTGGTAAGTATGTCAAGAAAACATAGAAATTAGTTTAAATTTCTTAAAGTTTTCTATCCATACTGACCAGTAGACAACTCATAGGTATGATTACCCCAGCGGGAGGCGGGTGTGCATCCACGCAACAAAACTGCCAACAACTCACCACTCAAAGGCGAACAGCCGAACCCGCCACAACCAACTTGTTGATGCCACGGTATCATCCAGACGACGGACGCGAACGTCACACAGGTAGTGATGCGTGAAAACGCAGCCACTGTGCCAGAACGCCTCCCTCATGAGATGAGCCAGCGATACATTCTTGGCAAAAGCCACAGAGGTCGCCACTTGCGAAGCTCATGAGGTCTGGATGCACCAACCGGAGGCAGAAGGCTCGCATGCCGATACGCATCCGCGATCAAGAGACGAATCCAGGAGGAAATGGATGTCGTCGATATCTCGCCGTGATCAATTTCAAGGAAAGAAAAAGCCTACGTCGGCGACAACGACGAGACTGAGTTCTGGCCAAGTAACATTCAGTGCACGGACCGGACAGTGGACACAGTCAGGCTCGTGCGAAACGACGATACAAGAGAGACTCGTAATCGCAATACTCTGACAGTCGGAAAGAGCACTCTGATTCTTGCAACGAAACTGCGTGAACACGCAGTCACTACGCCAGAACACCATCCTCATGAGAGGAGACAGCGACACAGTCTTGGCAAAAGCCATAGAGGTCGCTACCTATGAATCCCATGAGAATTAGCCACGTGAACCTGCGTCCGACAGCAGCCAAGCAGAAAGTCTCAACAAGCTCGCATTTGGGTGGCCAATACCCGAACGAGGTTGCACGAGAGTGCACGCAGAGAGTTGGAGCTCGATGGGCTCCCCATCCGCCAGAGCCAGCAGATCAGGGAACCAGGAAGCTCCAGGCCAGAGAGGCGCGACCAGGATCATGCGAGGACGCTCCAGGGCGACCTTGGCCAACACCTTCGGAAGAAGGCGCGTGGGAGGAAAAGCGTATACTTCCATGCCCGACCACGACCGAGCGAAAGCATCTCGGCCGAGAGCCATTGGATCATGCATGGGCGAGAAGTAACATGGCAAACGCGCGTTGAACCGGGTGGCAAACAGATCCACCATCGGTTTGCCCCAACGAAGCCACACCCGTTCTAGCGCCTGATGCGCACGGCCGTCCAGCAGGCGCTGAATTGGGCTGTTTAGTTGAAGCGAACTATGTATCTCTACAGGAGGACACTGCTCACGTTCGCATCCCGCGCCGGCCTGCAGCGCGCCTGAACTGATTCGCGCCCTCTTTGTTCTATGTATTTTCGCTTGGGAATCATTCTCGTTTATTAACACTGCTAGAGTTTCCCGAAAGCTCATATTGAATGTATTTGGTGTACACCTTTCAAGAGACATGCGGCTGCATTACATATTACGGATACTTTCTTCTTTTCCCTGAAAACGGCCTTGAATGTCTGTGCGTGATTTTTGAAGCAGAACACTTCATGTAGTGTTGAACTACGCTCGGATCGCTCGCGCTGTGTCTACATGCCATTGGATATCTGTGCTTCGTTTGGACTAAACTAGAATTTCCACAACGTTCGTTTGTTGGATACTTCTGGAGTACGTTTATTGACATCTTTGCAGCTGTATAGAGTATTCAGCTTATGATCGAGTACGTGTGCCCAACGCATCATGTTACAAGCGTCATAATGGAGAGAGACGAGAGAGAGAGAGAGAGAGAGAGAGAGAGAGAGAGAGAGAGAGAGAGAGAGAGAGAGAGAGAGAGAGAGAGAGAGAGAGGGAGTGACAGAGAGCTAGAGTGACACAGAGTGAGAGAGAGAGTGACAGAGAGAGAGAGAGAGAGAGAGAGAGAGAGAGAGAGAGAGTGACAGAGAGAGCTAGAGAGTGAAACAGAGAGTGAGAGAGAGAGAGAGAGAGAGAGAGAGAGGATCGACTGAGTGGAAACTTACCTGGCACAATATCACATGGAGTGCAAAGACTTCTCTCCTCGCCGTTGGGAAAAAGTATCCGTTTTTCCGGTAAGACAGATTGAGTGTATGAATGTTACTGTGTCTGTTGCTTGAAAAATATAAGTCATATTAACTCTATGCTCACGACCGTGTTTGTTCGGAGTTGGAGTAAATAGCCAGATGCCAGCCACGCTGTGAAAATATGCTGTGCAGAAGCCGGCCGTTGAAGACGGATTGCATACAATCCACAATTCGTAGTCTATGCATGACGCATATCATCGTAAAGCAGAATTTCTGCTCTTTTCTGCTGAAATAGTTTAATTCATGCAGCACAAAGGAGCACAGGAAGGTTGAACAAAAAACAGAAGTATTTAGAAAGCTAGTTTCAGTGGGGGATGAATAGCATGAGGCTCCTCGCTGCAAAATGTTATTTTAAGATTGCGTGACCCACTTCTTACCCCAGCATCGTGTAGCAGTGCGGCTGAACTAAACAGCCCTCTAGGAACGGCCGTGTGCGCTACAGTCCACTCTGTAGGCAGAACCTGATCCCTCCGACTCAAATCATCAGCCAGCACATTCAACTTCCCGGGAATGAACTCCGTGGAAATGGAAATACCATGGGAAGAGGTCCAGACCAGAATCTCCTCAGCCTTGAGAGACAGAGTCGTAGAGACTGTGCCTCCTTGATGCCTGAGATAACTCAGACATGTGACACTGTCCCCTGAGACTGTCACGTGCCGATTCCGCAAGACCGACAGCAATCCCTGAAGGGAGAGAAAAACTGCCTCCATCTCCAGAAAGTTGATGTGCAGCCGCGATTCGCTCTCAGACCAGAGACCGGACACCGAGTCCGTGTCTGTGTGCCCACCCCAACCGCTCCTAGAAGCATCTGTGAACAGATAGATGAGAGGACCACAGGGTCGGATCGGAACAGACGACTGGAGCCACGTCACGTCCGTCCAGCGCAAAGTGGCCGCGCGAAACCACTCCCCCAGCACCACAATCTGATCAAAATCTGAGCAGTTGGAGACTCGGCTGGCAAGTTGCCTCTGAAGAGGCCTCTTGGCGACCCGAGCCAAAGGCAACAGTGTAGCCATAGACTCCATCTTGCCCAGCAAAGAGAGAAGGGTGCGATAAGGAGCGGACTCCACACCACGTAAGTGTGAGAGCAGAGCAACCAACGACTGCAACCTGTCCGAAGAAGGACGGACAGAGAAGGCGATAGTGTCAAACTGCATGCCTAGGTACTGAAAGGTAGTCGATGGGAGGAAATCAGATTTCTTCAGAGAGAAATTGAAACCCAGGCTCTGTGCAAGGTGAACAACCGTCCCCGTGTCATGGGCACATTGCTGAGATGAGCGATGCAACACCAACCAATCGTCCAGATACATCCGCAGACGAACTCCCCTGCCCCTCACCACCATCGCCAACTGTTTGGTGACCTTGGTGAAAATGAAAGGAGCCGTAGATAGTCCGAATGGGAGAGCAACGAATTGCAACACCCTGTCTCCCCAGACGAAGCGCAGATACTTCCACATGTCCGAGTGCATCGAGATATGAAAGTACGCGTCCTGAAGGTCCAATGACGTGGCAAAATCACCAGGACGGATTGCATCACGTACCGACCTGGCCGACTCCATCTTAAACGGCATCTCGCGAACAGACTTGTTCAAGCGAGAGAGGTCTAACACCGGGCGAAAACCACCAGAATGTTTCACAACTGCAAAAATTCTGGAGTAAAACCCCGGTGAGACCGGCGACACCTCCTGAACCACCTTTTTCTCCAGCAGAGAAGCGACCTCCTTTTCCAACACCCTTACCTTCTCAGGGTGAAGGGGCTTAGGAAAGGCCAGAGGCTCACGAGACAGACGCGGGGGGGTCGTGAACGGAATTCTATAGCCATCACGCACCACCCTCAGAATAGCGCTGTCGTGAATCTGCCGACGCCAAACGGCAAAAGCCCGTTTTAGAGCGTCCGCGCGCGTAGGGCGGGAGCGCAGACAGCGTGGCAAAGCACCGCAGCACACAGACTCCAACACCGACTGACGGTGGAAACGAGGCACATCCGAAGCGACTGTCTCTTGCGCAAGAGGAATCGTCGGATGCCCCTCTCCCACCAGAGAAGCGTCAACATCCGATGTGGTCGGGTAGAATACACCGCCATCATCCGACTGGGACGCGTAGTCGACGCACGAGGAGGGAGAAGGCCGAAACCCGACCCCCGGAACCGACCGACGCACCGGAGACCCCGTGTAAGGAGAAACACGGGAGGCGGTCCCAGAAGGAGAGCCGGAAGGGAGCCGGGCGGACCGCCGTCGAAAACCCTCAGAGTCCGTAGACCCATGGGAGCGACTAGCAGAAACCCGCACCGGACTGAGCGATCGCGAAATAGAGCGTGACAAATCCCGAGGGATATAGTGTCGCGACTCGACGCTCCGCTCACGCCTAGACCCCCGAGAACGAACGGGAGAATCAGAGTCAAAGGGAAGATCGCGATCTGACAAGCGAACGCCCGATCCCCCAAGACCGGAGACAGGGTGCTGATCGAACTGCAAAAGCAAGCGATCGTCAGACACGCACCGCCTAGGGCGAGAATCTCGCACAAAAACACGTGATCGCGGGGGCGCCAAGGACCGGGGACGAACATCAGCACCGCGCGTGCCGTGAACGGACCCCCGCCCAACCCCATCCACTGCTCGATCGTGTCGAGACTCCCGACAAGGATGATCACGATCGAGTAATAGACCAGGCAATCGTTGTGAAAACAAGAGAGGCTGATGATCAGACCGCAAAGCCAAAGACTGTGCGCGGTCGAAAGCAACGCCCCGCCGGTCGCGCTGATCGCCACGATCCCCAGATCGAGGAACAGAACGCCCGGAAGAGAAAGCAGCATGCCGATCGAACCAACCGGGCAAAGACGCCGTGGAATCGATCGCAACGCTCTGCCTGCCCCGTGACGCCGGAACGTCACGATGTGCGGAACGATCGGCGGATCGTCCGACAGCCAAGGCCGCATGTTGATCAGACCAGACGGGCATAGCCTCTGTGTGGTCGATCGCAACGCATCGCCTATAGCTTGATCCGCACCCAGCACGATCGATTGAACGATCCTCTGATCGCCAGTGACCCAAGGCAGTGTGTTGATCGTATCGTGCGGCCGAAGCCTCGCGTTGATCGATAGCAACATTCTGCCGATATCGCGACGCGTGTCGGATATGATCGACTGGACGACCCAGAGAAGGCCAGGAAACCGAAGCAACCTGCGGATCAGATCGCACGGGCAGAGCCCCCGTGCGATCGAAAGCCGAGTACGGAACGATCGGCCGATCGTCCGAACCCAAGGCCCCCTGCTGATCGAACCATACGGGCAGAGCCTCCGTGTGTTCGATCGCAACGCATCGCCTGAATCCTGATCCACCCCCATCACGATCGATCAAGTGATCATCAGATGGCCAGTAACCCAAGTCAGCGCGCTGATCGAATCGTGCGGCCGAAGCCTCGCTTTGATCGATAGCAACGCTTTGTCGAGATCGCGACTCGTGTCGGATATGATCGACTGGGAGACCAGGAGAAGGCCAGGAAACCGAGGCCACATGCGGATCAGATCGCACGGGCAGAGCTCCCGTGCGATCGATAGCTGTGCCCATCCCACCGAGGGATTCGTCACCGGCGCGACTTACCTCCGAAGGAGAAACCGACCGGTGAGACGCCACACTCTGGGAAGCTGAAAGAAAGGCAGCTGCAGACAAATCCACCAACATGCAGCAGCCGCCTGGAGCCGCCCTAGACCGAGTGTCCGGTAAGGAAGAGGTGTCGATAGAAGGAACTTTCGCCGACACCACCACCCCCTTACACGCGGAGGAAGAGACCGAACGAGTTATACTCGAACCCGACCTCGACCTCTTACCTGTTGAAGAGGAAGGAGGAATAGACAAACCACCCTTCCCCTTCGAAACAGAGCCGCGCTCGCTCACCCGCACCTTCTCCGTACCCTGAAGCGGGTGCGGAAGGCGCGCCGCCATGAAGCCAAAATGGCGAACAAAATGGCGAACAAAATGGCGGGCGGCCCAGCGTCAACTCGACGCAAGCCGTAGCAAGAACACGCACGCAGCACAAAACGTTGCAACCAGCGACACACGCCCACAACGTACCTAGCCGAAGCTAGCAACAACAGACAACAAATATAACTGAACCGAACCGTGCACTGAGGAAACCGGCGGGAACAGAATTTGAAGCAAAAACGAATTAACAGAAATTCGAAACAACGGCGAGGGCCGTAGAAGTATGTTGTACTTCCCCACAGCCAACGTCGCCACGGCCGTCAGCAAATCCTAGAAAGTCCGCACACAAGTGAAGACTGGAGGAAACCAAAGTACATCCATGCACTCCAGTCGAAAAGTCGAAAGTGAGGCCACGTGGCCAGTACCCTGGTATCTGAGCGCATGCGCGGGAAATGGGAGAGTTGCCTCCCTTTCACTGGCTATGACGCTATGGATGAAGCCACTTCATTGGCTTATGGGGTGGCCACGTGGGTGGGGAAGATTTATGCAAATCTTTTTTCGAGGTGAAAGGTCATATATCTATGAGTTGTCTACTGGTCAGTATGGATAGAAAACTTCAAAATATGTATACAATCCAACTTTGAAGAGCTCCTGTGACCTTGACCTTGAAGCAAGGTCAACCAAACTGGTATCAAAAGATAGGGCTTACTTTGCCCTATATACTATACATAGGTCAGGTATCCAATCTCAAAACTTCAGAGAAAATTGAGAAAATGTGAAAAATGGCTGTTTTTTAGACAACATTTATGGCCCCTGCGACCTTGACCTTGAAGCAAGGTCAAGTCACTATGTATGCTTTTTGAGGCCTTGTCATCATACACCATCATGCCAAATTGGGTGTTGATAGACTTAATAGTCTCTGAGAAAAATCCAACGTTAAAGTTTTAAACGGACGCCCGGACGCCCGAAACGGGTGAGTACATAGACTCACTTTTGCTTCGCATGTGAGTCAAAAATAGTGCCATTAACGGATAATCTGACGTGCTTCGTGGTGCAAGATTGGTTTCAACTTATTGAAACCAATGCGGTGATTTAGACCTACAACCCTGGACCCTACCCACGTGAGTGCTCACTTTCCACACAGACACAAACTCCCACACACTGAACAGCTACAGATGTCTACACGGGCTATATATGTACATGTAACAGCATGACTGGCTGTTGAGCTTGTGCTGCAAGTGATATCGTGGTCAGTGTTGACAGAGTTTTGCCAAGTCTTCCAGAACCAAAGGGTGTCTCTGCATAAGAGATAATTGAGTACAAGCAAGTCAGGGGTCATCTGTCTTGAAGAAATAGTGAAATACTATCTTTCACATATAACATTACACAATTCCTAGACGACAGCATCTAAAATATAAATTAGCACTCGAAAACAGTGCAGTTGCAAAGGTGTATTTTTTATACGAGTAACTATTGTCAATATCAGTGTAGGAGTTTGCTGAGAATGGGATTGCTTCGTCAAATTTCTAAGCATGTACATGTACTGCACAATGGAATATTGTGTGCCTCCTGTTTTTGCAAATATGTGATGTATTATGTATACTCCATTCTATACCCAGCACTTCCGGTCCAATATCAGCTCAGCAGTGTGCACACAAAGAAATCTCCATGATTTAACCCTTACGCTGCTGAGTATTTTTAGCAATGCGTCATTGCTCTGTGCTGACTTATCCCCCAGAATTTACTCCAAAAACGGTCACCGTCTTTGAAGTCAGTTTTCATATTCTTCTTCACCTATGATTAAAAAATGCAAAGAATAAAAGTTGTAGCCGAGAGAATTCTGTACACAGTGGTATGCAGCACTTGAATGAAATTTATCATAATACCTGCGTTTTATTCTCAAAATGAAATAAAACAACAACAACAACAAAACAGACCAATGAAATGCCTTTACACTAACTTTATTATCTAATCATAACCTCCAGCAATTATCAGGCTTGATTTCTGATAGGTTACCTAGTAAAAAGAAGGACAAAAAAGGCCTCAAATCCTTACATGCACCTCAAAAGTCACCACGTACTTGCTGTGATCATGGAGTAGGGGTGTGATTGGGAGTGGGGAAGACGCTGATCACAGTGCCTAAAAACAATCACTCTAACCTTGTTGAAAGCAACAGATTTTCATGAGGAATTATAAGCATAACTATTTACTCATCCACAAAATGACACCAATGGAATATCTACATGTTACTACAGGTACAATGACATACTAATAAAAATGGCTGAAACTGGAAAATCACACACACACACACGCACACACACACACACACAGCTTCTACCCAAGGCAACATGCAGTGTCCATAGCAGGTTGAAAACTATCTAGGAAATCAAGCAAAAATCTCTACAGCAGGTTTAAAATCTCCAATCTCAAAACCGTGAGTGAGGCGCGAGTTGGTCGACTGGATGGGCTGCGAAATATTGCGACGCATACCTGATTGTTTGTTCGGTCATTAGTCCAAATACATTGTCATCGAAGAAGTAAGCGAAAATCTTGTTGGCATCGTCGCTCTCAGTGTGAACAAGTAGGCCAGACGTCTGACAGAAGGGAGGAAGCTAAGCATCTTCGGAAGCCTGCTGTCGGAAAGAGCGCGATGCGCTTCCTGATGCACGTCTTGAAGTTGATCTACTTGACAATGCTCGCTCCGATGCACGGTTCAAACTTCGACATCTTCCCGCGACCGGAATCGCTGCAATTCTGCTTCTGCCTCGGCAACATCATCTAGATTGAAAGGCTCGAACTTTTCGTCTGAATCCTCGCCAAACAAAAGCTCTATTACACGCTCATCGATGTCTTCTGACAAAACTTGACGCAAAAAAAACATCAAACTTTGGAGCGAATTTACTCGAAAACTTTGTAGAGATCGCCCATACAAACTGCACATGCGCAGAAAGCTCGGGATGTCCGCTTTCCTGCTGTGGTATTTATAGATAGTTGATGTCATTTGCAAGGGAGATAAGCGCGTTCAAACTAACCCACCCTCAGCGATCGAGTGCGGGCGGGACCTCCCGCCGTCCGCACACAGCGGTGAAAACAAGCTCGGCGGGAATTCCCGCCGGCCGCACGCTAAGGGTTAACATGGCACTGGGATGTCGACAAACTGAAGTCAGCAATGACTTTGCAGGTGGCACTCTGAGACATCTGGGGCGGGGTCAGTGTAGAGAGCAGCTGCCGCAGATATGGTGGAGCAGCAGGATTGGCTTGGCAGCAACCACAGGATTTTCTGAGGATCTTGAAAGTCATTCAGGCTACAATGTTTTGCCAAGCTGCGCTATAGGAAGTAGCTGTCCCGAGGAGTCTGCTCACCTGTGGTAGTGATGACCTGGTGCACTGACACGCCGGGACGCAGGTTGCTGTTGAAGACGGGCAGTGTCTTGCGTGAGGTGGCAGGCGAGCATATCATAGGCTTGACGCTGGCCACTGGGCGGTTGACTGTGATAGTGCGGAAACTCACCCTGCAAAAAAGTCAAGCATTCTTACTTCACCCTCTATCCAACCCCACTTTCCACACTGACAGGCGTTCTCATTTTTAAAATGCACAGCAAACATATCAAAGTCATTTAATTTTAGATTTACATATCTAGGAAGAGAAAAAAGCAATTAACTGATTGTTATCAAACCTGAAACCATCAACAAAAATGCCAGGAACCTTTCAGGGTTTACCATCATTCTTCAATGCTTAGGTGATAAACTGCAAGGCAAGACAAGAGAACTCGAGGAAAGCAAAGGGAGAGGTGAATTGAGGAAAGGGAAGGGAGAGGGGAATTGAGGAAAGGGAAGGGAGAGGGGAATTGAGGAAAGGGAAGGGAGAGGGGAATTGAGGAAAGGGAAGGAAGGAGAGAAAGAGAGAGAGAGAGAGAGAGAGAGAGAGAGAGAGAGAGAGAGAGCTAACAGATGGCAAAGAAGACATGATGAATTACAACAGATAATGGCAAAGCGGATGACAGAGTGAAGAGAGATCTACAAGGAGACAACAGCATACTATGCAATAAATATTAACATTTTCCAAACATGTATAAGATAAGCAAGCCCTGAGAGTTGAGCAAGATAGGCACACTATTCCTACCCAGCAAACATGTATAAGATAAGCAAGCCCTGAGAGTTGAGCAAGATAGGCACACTATTCCTACCCAGCAAACATGTATAAGATAAGCAAGCCCTGAGAGTTGAGCAAGATAGGCACACTATTCCTACCCAGCAAACATGTCTAAGATAAGCAAGCCCTGAGAGTTGAGCAAGATAGGCACACTATTCCTACCCAGCAAACATGTCTAAGATAAGCAAGCCCTGAGAGTTGAGCAAGATAGGCACACTATTCCTACCCAGCAGGTTGGGGCTGCCCCATGTTGTTGCGGGGGTAGAATGCTGCATATGAGGGTCTTGAGTAAGTTGTGTTCATCTTCTTGTCTCGAGCATAGTTCTCCTTGGCAAGCCTCTTGTCCTTCTTGGTCAAGCGAAGCTCTTTTCGATCGATAAGGAGTGATTCGTGGGTGAAAGGATTCTGCAATAGACAGTTGCATGACTCAGTCATGCAGACATTGGACAACATTTAGCAGAAATTAAAATGCCAGAACATGAGAGATAATCAGTCATTCAGGGAGCATTGACAGAAGCCCCATTATAACTCCAACATACACACTTTCAAGTGGTCACTGAAAAAAGAAGAAGTCTGTCATCCCATGAAGGCACTGACATATTTAATAAATCATTGGTACAGTTATGTGAATACAAGATTTACATCATATATCCTGTATTTCATCTCTTTCTCACAAAAACACACAGGACACAGGTATGATATGCCCCAAACACTCATCCCCTGGAGATGGTATTCATCTTCTGCTGCCTTCATTTCCTTCTCAGGCAGTTGCTTCCTTCCAACAACAACAAGAAGGGCAAAGCCCACACGACTCACATGCTGAGGATGTGAAAAATGGCTGGTTTTTTAGACAACTTTAAAGAGCTCCTGTGACCTTGAAGCAAGGTCAAGTCACTATGTATGTTTTTTGACGCCTTGTCATCATACACCATCATGCCAAATTGGGTGTTGATAGACTTAATAGTCTCCGAGAAAAATCCAACGTTGAAATTTTTCACAGACGCCCGGACGGACGAAAAGGGTGAGTATATAGACTCACTTTTGCTTGGCATGTGAGTAAAAAATTGCAAGAGAGTCAAGTATTTGCCCTCAGAGCTTCCAGGAGGTCCATACAGAGCAACGGTCCATACAGAGCAACTTAGCTCCTGATAGGCTATAATCTTTCTCAGGGGCTACAGCCACTCACTCATTTCCTTAGTTTCATCTGTGCCTGAAAACTGTAAGCACTGCCATGGAATTGTGTAATGCTGACAGAAGACCACAAACATATGCACAAAGGAAAGATTTTCAATCCATGCAAATGGACTGAGAAGCCTAGTCCATCTCCCCTCCCATTCTTATCCCCAGTTCACTCACTGCTGTGGCGACAGCCAGAGAAAGTGTCCATACCTTGGTCAGCCAGCTCCCCTTGACTTGCAGCACTCTATACAGGACAGGGTCATCAAACTCGCCTAAATGGTTGTCAAACTCAAGATCTGGAGGGTCGTCCTTTTCCTGAAAAACAAAAAACAAAATACCTCATAGCCTCATATGGACGTCAGCAGCTGAGACACATAGAAGTGCAACGACTGTACACATTTGTTTAGAAATTGTATTCAGCAAATAGTGTTGCTTGCCATGTGTATTCCAGACACCTGCTGATAGATACCTTGGACAAAAATTGTGCATGGAAAAAGTACGACACAAAGTGAACAGTAGAGGGCAGAGCAGAGTGGTGAAAGAACTCCACAGCTAAGTAGAACTACATTATTTCAGTGTCTTGCCACTCTGCTTCAGAGCGCCTGAGAATGGACTCCACCCACCTCATACTCCAGGAGGTTGTCCAACTTTCTGCGCAGGAACTGGTTGTCAGGGTTCAGCTCATCAATGACGCGATCTGCAAACATTAGGAAAATAAAAACTTGTTCACTTCCTAGACTAAGTTGCTGCATGTAAAGAAAAGTTGATCATTTTAGCTTCTCTTCAATTTCATGAAACTGGAAACATTATCATCTGGAATAAGGGTATTAAATTTCTCGTGTATCCAAGGGACACTGCATCCCCCATGAACGTTTCAAAATGTTATCTACACCTCCAGTTATCGATAACACCAGCAGTATTTTCATTCAGGGCATTTTTGACAGATTCCTCCTTTCCAAATAAAGAAATTTGTCTCAAGAATTCCTCCTACAACAAAGCTAATTTCTTAATTTAAACCTCTGCGCGCCGTCGGCGGTTATAGTCAACAGACTGGTAGGTATGTTTGAATCTGGCGCCGTTTGCTATGAATCTTGGGATTGTGAGAGCTCTCTACGCTTGGAGACTGCGCAGAAGAGCCTTGCTTTCATAATAACAGTTGCCATATTTTTTCACTGCAAGTGCGCGAATTTAGAGCGAATTTCGAAGTTACCGATCAAGGTAGACACGCTGCTGCGCGATTTCGATTGCGCACGCTGGCTCAAAAATGCCTGAGATTAATCCTGATGAAGAGCGAATCTTTGAAATATTGTTCGATTCTGACTCGGGAGAAGAATTCCATGGCTTCACAGAGGAAGATTTGGTCGAGTTTGCCACAGACTGACAGAGTGACTGATGACGAAATCGAAGTTGAATCAGCCCAGTCCAAGATTCCGTCTGCGTATGACCACTCATGGTTGCTGTGGCAAACTCGACCAAATCTTCCTCTGTGAAGCCATGGAATTCTTCTTTCGAGTCAGAATCGAACAATATTTCAAAGATTTGCTCTTCATCAGGATCAATCTCAGCCATTTCTGGGCCAGCGTGCGCAATCGAAATCGCGCAGCAGCATGCCTACCTTGATCGGTAACTTCTAGATTCGCTCTAAATTCGCGCATGGACTCTCCTCAACATGTGCCCGATGAGGTATCTAAATCGGATGCTTTTCATCTTTGTTTCAACTAATAAAGTCGTTGACTTGATGGTCGACGAAGCGAATCGCTACGCTGGTCAAGTGAGGGCGAAGAAAGGAAGCGACGAGGAATTTATTCTTGAGTAAGTCAGTGGCAGCCTGTCTCTCGACACGTTTTTTATTTGTGTTGTCTCAGGTTTTTTTCCCCTTATCATATTGTATTGCATGGACATAAATTTCAGTGGGTCTATCAGAGAGAGCATTCAATTTTCCATCTTTCCTCCAAAAATGTTGCCTCTATAGCAAAGAATAAAATAATTGTATATTTTTAAACAGAAGAGGGGTCTCGGTTTTGGAGCACGTCCAGAAAATAACTGGCTGCAGGGAGTAAAAACCGTGAAAAATTAATGGCGTCCAGAGGGTTAAAACCATCAAGAGCCATAACATTTTAAGATGCGAGAAAGATATAGCAAAATGACACTTCATAACAGTGAATTATCTTGCCCAAGACACAAAATCTCCAGTCACATGCAGACGCTTATCAGGTGCCTCCCACCAAACATCATCAATAACAAGAATCTGCAGCAGACGCCCACACACACCTGACATCCCCTGCTTGTTGACCTGTCGGTCATAGATCTTCTTTTCCAAACTGTTGTCTGTGACCAGGCGGTAGATGTAGCTGGGCTTTTCCTGTCCAAAGCGGTAGACGCGACAGATGGCCTGGCAGTCATGGCAGGGGTTCCAAGAGGCGTCCATCACCACCACGCGGTTGGCCCCCACCAGGTTGATGCCCAGACATCCAGCCCTGTTCACAATCAGCACTCAAGCGTGCATGAAGGGCAGCAAAACCAGCAGTACCAACCACTTTGATAAAAGCACATTTAGGACACACCCCCACACCCCACCCCCCAAAGCATTCCACACTCCCAATTTTTAAAAGAATTTTTTTTTCTTAAGCAGTTGGAGCAAACACCACTGAAAGAGAGTACAAGAAAGATGGGGAGAGACAGACTGACCTTGTGGACAGCAGGAATAGCCAGAAGCGGTTGTTGTACGGGTCATTGAACTGGTTGATGAGACGCTCTCGCTCTGTGCCTGAAGTACTGCCATCCAGACCTAAGAAGACAGGAAAACATTAAAAATCTGATAAATGCACTCATTAAAACAAGAAGGGCAAAGCCCATACGACTCACATGCTTGACCTTGACCTTTCTATGACCTTGACCTTCAGGTGACCTTCAAGGTCAAGGTCAAACAACTAAACCTACCAATGACATCATACACAAAGAAATGCTTTACACATTTTTCCTACCAAAATACATGTGACCTTGACCCAAGGTCAAGGTCATCCAAGGTCATGCAACACAAAGCTGTTAATTCAAGACATAGGAAGCACAATGGTGCTTATTGGCACTTTCTACCATGAGATATAGTCACTTTTAGTGGTTCACTACCCCATTTTGGTCACATTTCATAAGGGTCAAATTGACCTTGACCTTGATGATATGTGACCAAATGTGTCTCATGATGAAAGTATAACATGTGCCCCACATAATTATTAAGTTTGAAACAGTTATCTTCCATAGTTCAGGGTCAAGGTCACTTCAAAATATGTATACAATCCAACTTTGAAGAGCTCCTGTGACCTTGAAGCAAGGTCAACCAAACTGGTATCAAAAGATAGGGCTTGCTTTGACCTATATACCACTTGTAGCTAAGGTCGCCATTCTCAATAACGTGGGAGAAAATTGGGAAAATGTGAAAAATGAGTTTTTGAGACCACATTTATGGCTCCTGTGACCTTGACCTTGAAGCAAGGTCAAGTCACTATGTATGTTTTTTGAGGCCTTGTCATCATACACCATCATGCCACATTTGGTGTTGATAGACTTAATAGTCTCCGAGAAAAATCCAACGTTTAAGTTTTTTACGGACGCCCGCCCGGACGGACGGACGGACGGACGCCCAGACGGACGGACGACACGGCTCAGTACATAGACTCACTTTTGCTTCGCATGTGAGTCAAAAATACTGTCACCTGAATAGGGGGAGGGGGAAGGGGAGGAGGCAAGGAGGAGGAGGAGGGGGAGGAGGAGGAGGGAGGAGAGGAGAGAGGAGGAGGAGAGGAGAGGAGGAAGAGAAGGAGGAGAGGAGAGAGAGGAGGAAGAGGAGGAAGAGAAGGAAGTGAAGGAAGAGGAAGAGGAGGAGGAGGTGGAGGGAGGAGGGGGAGGAGGAGGAGGAGGGAGGAAACATCTTTCAGATACTCTGCTCTGCTTCACAGAGATAGGTGCAAGTGACACACTCAAATATTAACTAAAAAGACAGTATTTTAGATGGTTACACACACACATCAACTCAGATATGTTTTCACTATAATTCTCAAGCTACATTTAATCAAATAATTTCTCTGTGAGAGCCTAAACTTGCATCACTTCATGAGAGAGCTATTCCCACATCCTTTCTTCCTCCTCGGAAATGTCTACGACTACACACATCACACCATGAGAAAACTACACTCCTTTCCTTTCTTCCCATAGAAGTCATCAGCAGTGCAGTTTGAATCCAAGTGGGTGGCATATGGTCAGCACTTACGGAAGTAGTTTTTGTTTTTGCACCATCTCTCATTCATGTCGGGTCTTGGTACGTTGAACTTGCTCAGGAAGTCCTCTATCACATTCAGAGTGGTCAAACTTTGGCTGCAATATTCAAACAGCATACATTCATTGTGAGCAACGTCACACTGTTAGTAATTTGGGTGTGTACACTTCTTGTTAGGGTTTACTGCAAACCTGAACACCGATAATAGGTTCAATATATGATCAAGGGGAAAAAAAGTAAGCATGAGGGTAATTTAAATTATCTTAAAAACACCAAATGAATGAATGAATGAATGAATGAATGAATGAATGAATGAATGAATGTACAGCCTGTTAATTTCTGTAGGCTATATAAGGCCACTGATCATAAACAATCACTAGAGCAGGTTTTTATTACAAATCCTGATTTCTCTGATATTTGTTACAGATTGCAAATGGAGGTGCAGAGGATCTATTCTTACCCCCAACCCATGGGGATGGGGGGGTGGGGGTGTTGTGGGGATGTTTGGGGGAAAATGAGAAAAGAGAGAGAGATCACCTGAACACAAGGATCTTATCACCCATCTTGACTGTTTCATCCACCAGCTGCAGCAGCAGGACCATCTTGCCACTGTTCTCCACAATGCTGGGGATGTAGTCCTTCATTAGGTCCTCTGCCTGCATCAGCGCATCACAGCACAGTCAGTACACATTCCATTCACGCGTCACCACGCAATGCAATGCAGACACACACTCATGTACAGTCATCATGTACAGTGAAAAACTGCTGTGTCAGTATAAAATGCTTCCCAATGTGGTAATGCACACATCACAAAGTGCACCTGTCAGCACACATCCCACAACTACACCTTGTCAGCACACATCCCACAACTACACCTTGTCAGCACACATCCCACAACTACACCTCATCAGCACACATCCCACAACTACACCTCATCAGCACACATCCCACAACTACACCTCATCAGCACACATCCCACAACTACACCTCATCAGCACACATCCCACAACTACACCTTGTCAGCACACATCCCACAACTACACCTTGTCAGCACACATCCCACAACTACACCTTGTCAGCACACATCCCACAACTACACCTTGTCAGCACACATCCCACAACTACACCTCGTCAGCACACATCCCACAACTACACCTCATCAGCACACATCCCACAACTACACCTCAGTCAGCACACATCCCACAACTACACCTCATCAGCACACATCCCACAACTACACCTCATCAGCACACATCCCACAACTACACCTTGTCAGCACACATCCCACAACTACACCTCGTCAGCACACATCCCACAACTACACCTCATCAGCACACATCCCACAACTACACCTCATCAGCACACATCCCACAACTACACCTCATCAGCACACATCCCACAACTACACCTCATCAGCACACATCCCACAACTACACCTCGTCAGCACACATCCCACAACTACACCTCATCAGCACACATCCCACAACTACACCTCATCAGCACACATCCCACAACTACACCTCATCAGCACACATCCCACAACTACACCTTGTCAGCACACATCATACAACTACACCTCGTCAGCACACATCCCACAACTACACATCAGCACACATCCCACAACTACACCTCATCAGCACACATCCCACAACTACACCTCATCAGCACACATCCCACAACTACACCTCATCAGCACACATCCCACAACTACACCTCATCAGCACACATCCCACAACTACACCTCATCAGCACACATCCCACAACTACACCTCATCAGCACACATCCCACAACTACACCTCATCAGCACACATCCCACAACTACACCTCATCAGCACACATCCCACAACTACACCTCATCAGCACACATCCCACAACTACACCTCATCAGCACACATCCCACAACTACACCTCATCAGCACACATCCCACAACTACACCTCATCAGCACACATCCCACAACTACACCTCATCAGCACACATCCCACAACTACACCTCATCAGCACACATCCCACAACTACACCTCATCAGCACACATCCCACAACTACACCTCGTCAGCACACATCCCACAACTACACCTCATCAGCACACATCCCACAACTACACCTCGTCAGCACACATCCCACAACTACACCTCATCAGCACACATCCCACAACTACACCTCATCAGCACACATCCCACAACTACACCTCGTCAGCACACATCCCACAACTACACCTCGTCAGCACACATCCCACAACTACACCTCATCAGCACACATCCCACAACTACACCTCATCAGCACACATCCCACAACTACACCTTGTCAGCACACATCCCACAACTACACCTCGTCAGCACACATCCCACAACTACACCTCGTCAGCACACATCCCACAACTACACCTCGTCAGCACACATCCCACAACTACACCTCGTCAGCACACATCCCACAACTACACCTCGTCAGCACACATCCCACAACTACACCTCGTCAGCACACATCCCACAACTACACCTTGTCAGCACACATCCCACAACTACACCTCATCAGCACACATCCCACAACTACACCTTGTCAGCACACATCCCACAACTACACCTTGTCAGCACACATCCCACAACTACACCTCATCAGCACACATCCCACAACTACACCTTGTCAGCACACATCCCACAACTACACCTTGTCAGCACACATCCCACAACTACACCTTGTCAGCACACATCCCACAACTACACCTCATCAGCACACATCCCACAACTACACCTTGTCAGCACACATCCCACAACTACACCTCGTCAGCACACATCCCACAACTACACCTCGTCAGCACACATCCCACAACTACACCTTGTCAGCACACATCCCACAACTACACCTCATCAGCACACATCCCACAACTACACCTCATCAGCACACATCCCACAACTACACCTCATCAGCACACATCCCACAACTACACCTTGTCAGCACACATCCCACAACTACACCTCATCAGCACACATCCCACAACTACACCTCATCAGCACACATCCCACAACTACACCTTGTCAGCACACATCCCACAACTACACCTCGTCAGCACACATCCCACAACTACACCTTGTCAGCACACATCCCACAACTACACCTCATCAGCACACATCCCACAACTACACCTCATCAGCACACATCCCACAACTACACCTTGTCAGCACACATCCCACAACTACACCTCATCAGCACACATCCCACAACTACACCTTGTCAGCACACATCCCACAACTACACCTTGTCAGCACACATCCCACAACTACACCTCATCAGCACACATCCCACAACTACACCTCATCAGCACACATCCCACAACTACACCTCGTCAGCACACATCCCACAACTACACCTCGTCAGCACACATCCCACAACTACACCTCATCAGCACACATCCCACAACTACACCTCATCAGCACACATCCCACAACTACACCTCATCAGCACACATCCCACAACTACACCTCGTCAGCACACATCCCACAACTACACCTCATCAGCACACATCCCACAACTACACCTCATCAGCACACATCCCACAACTACACCTCATCAGCACACATCCCACAACTACACCTCATCAGCACACATCCCACAACTACACCTCATCAGCACACATCCCACAACTACACCTCATCAGCACACATCCCACAACTACACCTCGTCAGCACACATCCCACAACTACACCTCATCAGCACACATCCCACAACTACACCTTGTCAGCACACATCCCACAACTACACCTCATCAGCACACATCCCACAACTACACCTTGTCAGCACACATCCCACAACTACACCTCATCAGCACACATCCCACAACTACACCTTGTCAGCACACATCCCACAACTACACCTCGTCAGCACACATCCCACAACTACACCTCATCAGCACACATCCCACAACTACACCTCATCAGCACACATCCCACAACTACACCTCATCAGCACACATCCCACAACTACACCTCGTCAGCACACATCCCACAACTACACCTCATCAGCACACATCCCACAACTACACCTCATCAGCACACATCCCACAACTACACCTCATCAGCACACATCCCACAACTACACCTCGTCAGCACACATCCCACAACTACACCTCATCAGCACACATCCCACAACTACACCTCATCAGCACACATCCCACAACTACACCTCATCAGCACACATCCCACAACTACACCTCATCAGCACACATCCCACAACTACACCTCGTCAGCACACATCCCACAACTACACCTCGTCAGCACACATCCCACAACTACACCTCGTCAGCACACATCCCACAACTACACCTCATCAGCACACATCCCACAACTACACCTCATCAGCACACATCCCACAACTACACCTCATCAGCACACATCCCACAACTACACCTCATCAGCACACATCCCACAACTACACCTTGTCAGCACACATCCCACAACTACACCTTGTCAGCACACATCCCACAACTACACCTTGTCAGCACACATCCCACAACTACACCTCGTCAGCACACATCCCACAACTACACCTCATCAGCACACATCCCACAACTACACCTCATCAGCACACATCCCACAACTACACCTCATCAGCACACATCCCACAACTACACCTCATCAGCACACATCCCACAACTACACCTCATCAGCACACATCCCACAACTACACCTCGTCAGCACACATCCCACAACTACACCTCATCAGCACACATCCCACAACTACACCTCGTCAGCACACATCCCACAACTACACCTCATCAGCACACATCCCACAACTACACCTCATCAGCACACATCCCACAACTACACCTCATCAGCACACATCCCACAACTACACCTCATCAGCACACATCCCACAACTACACCTCGTCAGCACACATCCCACAACTACACCTCATCAGCACACATCCCACAACTACACCTCGTCAGCACACATCCCACAACTACACCTTGTCAGCACACATCCCACAACTACACCTTGTCAGCACACATCCCACAACTACACCTCATCAGCACACATCCCACAACTACACCTCATCAGCACACATCCCACAACTACACCTCGTCAGCACACATCCCACAACTACACCTCGTCAGCACACATCCCACAACTACACCTCATCAGCACACATCCCACAACTACACCTCGTCAGCACACATCCCACAACTACACCTCATCAGCACACATCCCACAACTACACCTCGTCAGCACACATCCCACAACTACACCTCATCAGCACACATCCCACAACTACACCTCATCAGCACACATCCCACAACTACACCTTGTCAGCACACATCCCACAACTACACCTCATCAGCACACATCCCACAACTACACCTTGTCAGCACACATCCCACAACTACACCTCATCAGCACACATCCCACAACTACACCTCATCAGCACACATCCCACAACTACACCTCATCAGCACACATCCCACAACTACACCTCATCAGCACACATCCCACAACTACACCTCGTCAGCACACATCCCACAACTACACCTCATCAGCACACATCCCACAACTACACCTCATCAGCACACATCCCACAACTACACCTCGTCAGCACACATCCCACAACTACACCTCGTCAGCACACATCCCACAACTACACCTCGTCAGCACACATCCCACAACTACACCTTGTCAGCACACATCCCACAACTACACCTCATCAGCACACATCCCACAACTACACCTCATCAGCACACATCCCACAACTACACCTCGTCAGCACACATCCCACAACTACACCTCATCAGCACACATCCCACAACTACACCTCATCAGCACACATCCCACAACTACACCTCGTCAGCACACATCCCACAACTACACCTTGTCAGCACACATCCCACAACTACACCTCTCAGCACACATCCCACAACTACACCTCATCAGCACACATCCCACAACTACACCTCATCAGCACACATCCCACAACTACACCTCATCAGCACACATCCCACAACTACACCTCATCAGCACACATCCCACAACTACACCTCATCAGCACACATCCCACAACTACACCTCGTCAGCACACATCCCACAACTACACCTCATCAGCACACATCCCACAACTACACCTCGTCAGCACACATCCCACAACTACACCTCATCAGCACACATCCCACAACTACACCTCATCAGCACACATCCCACAACTACACCTCATCAGCACACATCCCACAACTACACCTCATCAGCACACATCCCACAACTACACCTCGTCAGCACACATCCCACAACTACACCTCGTCAGCACACATCCCACAACTACACCTTGTCAGCACACATCCCACAACTACACCTCGTCAGCACACATCCCACAACTACACCTCATCAGCACACATCCCACAACTACACCTCATCAGCACACATCCCACAACTACACCTCATCAGCACACATCCCACAACTACACCTCATCAGCACACATCCCACAACTACACCTCGTCAGCACACATCCCACAACTACACCTACTCAGCACACATCCCACAACTACACCTCATCAGCACACATCCCACAACTACACCTCGTCAGCACACATCCCACAACTACACCTCATCAGCACACATCCCACAACTACACCTCATCAGCACACATCCCACAACTACACCTCATCAGCACACATCCCACAACTACACCTCATCAGCACACATCCCACAACTACACCTCGTCAGCACACATCCCACAACTACACCTCATCAGCACACATCCCACAACTACACCTCGTCAGCACACATCCCACAACTACACCTCATCAGCACACATCCCACAACTACACCTCATCAGCACACATCCCACAACTACACCTCGTCAGCACACATCCCACAACTACACCTCGTCAGCACACATCCCACAACTACACCTCGTCAGCACACATCCCACAACTACACCTCGTCAGCACACATCCCACAACTACACCTCATCAGCACACATCCCACAACTACACCTCGTCAGCACACATCCCACAACTACACCTCGTCAGCACACATCCCACAACTACACCTCGTCAGCACACATCCCACAACTACACCTCGTCAGCACACATCCCACAACTACACCTCATCAGCACACATCCCACAACTACACCTCATCAGCACACATCCCACAACTACACCTCATCAGCACACATCCCACAACTACACCTCATCAGCACACATCCCACAACTACACCTCATCAGCACACATCCCACAACTACACCTCATCAGCACACATCCCACAACTACACCTCATCAGCACACATCCCACAACTACACCTCGTCAGCACACATCCCACAACTACACCTCATCAGCACACATCCCACAACTACACCTCGTCAGCACACATCCCACAACTACACCTCATCAGCACACATCCCACAACTACACCTCATCAGCACACATCCCACAACTACACCTCGTCAGCACACATCCCACAACTACACCTCATCAGCACACATCCCACAACTACACCTCGTCAGCACACATCCCACAACTACACCTCGTCAGCACACATCCCACAACTACACCTCGTCAGCACACATCCCACAACTACACCTCGTCAGCACACATCCCACAACTACACCTCATCAGCACACATCCCACAACTACACCTCGTCAGCACACATCCCACAACTACACCTCGTCAGCACACATCCCACAACTACACCTCGTCAGCACACATCCCACAACTACACCTCGTCAGCACACATCCCACAACTACACCTCGTCAGCACACATCCCACAACTACACCTCATCAGCACACATCCCACAACTACACCTCGTCAGCACACATCCCACAACTACACCTCATCAGCACACATCCCACAACTACACCTCATCAGCACACATCCCACAACTACACCTCGTCAGCACACATCCCACAACTACACCTCGTCAGCACACATCCCACAACTACACCTTGTCAGCACACATCCCACAACTACACCTTGTCAGCACACATCCCACAACTACACCTCATCAGCACACATCCCACAACTACACCTTGTCAGCACACATCCCACAACTACACCTCGTCAGCACACATCCCACAACTACACCTCGTCAGCACACATCCCACAACTACACCTCGTCAGCACACATCCCACAACTACACCTTGTCAGCACACATCCCACAACTACACCTCGTCAGCACACATCCCACAACTACACCTTGTCAGCACACATCCCACAACTACACCTTGTCAGCACACATCCCACAACTACACCTTGTCAGCACACATCCCACAACTACACCTTGTCAGCACACATCCCACAACTACACCTCATCAGCACACATCCCACAACTACACCTCATCAGCACACATCCCACAACTACACCTCATCAGCACACATCCCACAACTACACCTCGTCAGCACACATCCCACAACTACACCTCGTCAGCACACATCCCACAACTACACCTCGTCAGCACACATCCCACAACTACACCTCGTCAGCACACATCCCACAACTACACCTCATCAGCACACATCCCACAACTACACCTCGTCAGCACACATC